>JARFJB010002021.1:2530000-2565000 GCA_036346205.1 Vesta saturnalis
ACTTAGGCGAATGATGGGGTAGTATGTTCCCCCTCATATCCTGACCACACCTATCCTTAATCCCACCATGCATATATACGTAATGTATGTATGTATGCAGGGAATTCATGATTATGGCTTAAGGCGCTCGTAAAGCTCGAGCAGCCCGCCCTCCCCCTTGGGGAGGGAATGAAATACGTTGCCTTTTCCGTTCCTTCAGATCTTTTAACTTTTACTTTCTGCTTTATCTTACAGCAGATATAAGTAACATACTTAGTTATAGGAAAACGGTAACATTATATTGTTTCTGAGGTATAAGATTTCTTGCACCATTCTTCACTCGACTACTGGAAGGTTCCATAACTGTACATATTCACAAATTCCTAGTTTATTACGTCCAATTACTTTAAATTAGTGTTAATTCAATTGAGTAACGTACATTTCATAGATGAATTGAGGATTATAATTGTAAAGCATAAGTTGCTAGTATTTACTTCAATTCAATTTTATTAACATCCCTTTCATAGATATAAAATTGCAGTGTAATAAAACCCATCACTAATTAAACTCGAATTAAAATTAAAAGCTTCTATTTACTGTGGTAAAAGTATAATTATAGAAATTACGTGTAAGGATTTAAAAATACTTCAATGATTATACAGATGAGCAAAAATTATTAGAATTCACAACAATTATTAACAATAGAGCACTTTAGTAGAGCCAGTTTATGTAATATTGTACTATGTATGGTTATATGTTGAAAAATAGTATTAATTGTTTATATTCACTTAACCATACAATAAAACCTATTCATCATTATGGAAGAATGTCGACTTTTTCGGTGTAATTTTAAACCCCAAAGCGCGCTATATTCATACATGTTAGCCTGTTTGTAGGGGGACTACTTTAACTAACCACTGGCCGCCATAGTGGATATCATTTTGTAATAATATCGAAATAATAAAGAAATAATGCGTAGGGAGAATAAGGGATCATTATACGCGAGTGACAAATTTGACCAATGAGTTTCCATTAACACGCGAGTGGAACACTTCTCACTAGTTTCATAATGGCCTTTCTCACACGTGTGATATACGACGTTTTATCTTACAGGTGCATGGAAGAAATTACTTTCGCTCAAACAAATATTTAATATTCGCCTTTAAGAATTGTATCGTCATATGTATCATTTTTTGTAGTTTCCAACGGTTGTTACAGTTATAAAATAAACAATTCATTAGTTTTTCACAATTTTCATTGATTTGCACGAAATTAATAAAAATAGTATCATTAACACAAAATTACAATTTTAATTACAACTGATAGCTATCAAGAATAGTCTAAGGTACCATAATAACAAAACCTGTGACCTATTTAAAACGAGCCCGTGAGTATGTGCACGCAAAATTATAACCTCAATCTGTCTAACGATGGAAACAAAACGGAAAATTAAAATCTGCCGTAATCTAGGATCCTCTCAATGGATTGTAGAGTAACGTAGCTTAGATCCTAGATTGCCGTAAATTTTAATTTTCCTTTTTATTACTATTTTTTTGACAGGTTGAGCCTTCAGAAACATGAAGAAAGTTCAGAGCGCTTTTTCATTTTACTCATGTATATGAATAATTTACTAATACATTGTATATTACACTTTTAAGTCAAGAAGCATAAGTATTGAAAATGAAATAGTTCTCAGTTCAGAAAAGAATATATATATATATATATATATATATATATATATGACTTCATGTTTCTACGACAATCGTACCGTAAAATTATTCCCAACATAATGCGGGTATAGTTTTCGTCTACCTTGATAGGCATTCATAAAAAAATTTGGTGTAAATTTTCAGATGACGTGGGTTTTCGACAAACATATCCTAATGGTTTTTATTGACTGTCTTGTAATTGTTGAAAAACCGCACCCACAGCATAACCTGATGCATCAACTAAAAATAATGTAGGTAGAAGTTCTCCTGGGTGAATTAATTAATAAGTCTATGTTTGACCTAGTTAAAAGCTGATCTTGTATTACACGATCAAACCGCACTAAGTGGCGTGAATGCCTACCATGGTAAGCGGGTTGCCAATCTAACTGCAATGAAGATGGATGGGTTCAAGGTAAGACGATACATTGTTCAAATTTCAATTCTATCACTTTACACTTTCCATCAAGCAACATTCAATCTGAGAATATAGTTTCTAGGCCCCACCACAATCTAAACTCTTTTTGAAATAAATAATCCTAGGCGAGTCCATATCTAACTGTGAAAGATAGAGTTGTAACCTACTTGATAATAAACACAATTCAATCTCAAACATCCAACACGTGTTACACCCTTGCATTTTAAAACGAGTACGTTAATTTTGTCCCAATAGTATTAATACATTTATCTTAATCCAAAACAACAAATACATACACGTTAATTACACCAATGTTGGCAAAATTGGATGGGCATGACCTAGCCTTGGGTTTTTTCGGTGTCATCTTTTGGGACCATGGTTCCCAAAATCTCTATTTATACAACAATTTTATACAGAAAATAGGAAAAAAACTGTAAGCCAAAGCTCAAGTAACTGCAAGAACGAAAAGGAAAACAAAAACGAGAATGAGAACAAAAACGAGAACGTAAGCCAGAGCTAGAACGAGAATGAGAACGAAGACGAGAACGGAAACAAAAGCGAAAGGGATGGAAAAGAAAAGTGGAAGTAAAACGGAAAGATAGGGTTAGCGACAGCGGTAACAAAAACAGAAACCAAAATGGAAACGAAAGCGGAAACAAAGGCAAAAGCAAAACGGAAACAGAACGGAGTTAAGAACTCCAACCGAAAACGAAAACGCAAATGGAGTATGTCGAAATCAATAGAAACCTTAAAAATATAGAAATCGGCGAGGAAAAAGTTCTTGCCTTATATCCACTTCGTTTCTGACCCGCGTCATTTATGTCTCGCTCATCTTATCTAATCCATTTTGTTTTGTTTGGCTGTCATTTCAAAATTGTTTCCACTTGTTTCTATTATGCGTTTTTTAGATTTTGAGTCCGTTTTGTTTCAGTTTTGACCTTCGTTTGGTTTCTGTTCCATCTTCGCTTCTCAATTTCGTTTTTGTCTCGTTTGGTATCCGTCTTGTCTTTGTATCGCTACCGTCTCATCTGTGTCTCGTTTGTCTCATCTCTGTTCCGACTGATTCTTTTGGCCTTGTCTCGTTTACATCTCCTTTAGGTATATCTGCATATCGCCAGTTTTATCTCCTTCTATTGCTCGCGTCTTGGCTCGTTTCCACCTCGTCTCCGTCTCTTAAGTGCCTTCTGTTTGCTTAGCACATGTCTCGTCGCTATCCTGTGCCCCTTCTTCCCTCCTTACCATCTTCCTTTAGTTTGGTTTCGGGATGATTTTGTCTTATTTTTGCTTCTCCGTTTTGCCACCGCATTGTAACCGGCTCTATCTCTTTGTCTCAGAATAGTTTACACCTCGACTGCGCCTTACTTTCAGTCAGATTTTCGTTACATCTTGAGCCGGTCTAACGTCCGTTTCATTTTATCCTATTTCGGCTCCTTCCCATATCGTCAACACCCTTCCTTTACCTTATGCCACGTTATCTTTACGGTTTCGGCCCTAACTTATCTTTCTTTGTTTCCGCATCGTACTCGCTTTGTTCCCTATTTGTCTCCACATTGTTTCCGTCTTGCTTCTTTGTCGTATGTCCCGCACCCGTCTATTTTTAGTTACTTGATTCATAAATAAAACAAGTAGAAGAAGTACCAAATCAAGTAAAGGATATCTTTCCTTGGCCAAATACTCATGGGACGCATAATTTAGTTCTTGGTTCTGTATTATATGTGTTTTGTAACTGTGGTTTCCTGTTAGTGGAGTTGATCGGTCTATTTCCACAGTTTTTGCTTTTTGAGCGCGACGTTTCGGAAGCACACTCTGCGTCCGTCTAACACCAAGCCTAAGCAGGGCAAGGGTAACCGAAAAAGAAGAACCTAAATATACAGCGATAATACCATATATTCAAGGCACCTCAGACAAAATACGAAGGATAGGCAGCGAATACAAGATACGCACTGCCTTCAAATCGACCAGGACGCTCAGGGGAATAGTAATCAAAGCCAAACCATATAATGAAGGTCAAAATTCCAAGAATTGTCTATAATTATCTACCATGCGAAAGCGGCGGAGCATACATAGCAGAGAGCAGTAGATCACTCAAAGTGGGAACGCAGGAACATAAGAACAACGTCCGCAAGGGCGAAACAGAAAGATGAAGAATCGCCGAACATGACTGGAACGAGGACCACCGCATACAATGCGATAACATACTGATAGTGGCAAAGGACGAGAACGCAACTCGTCGGAAATTCAAATAAGCCACATACATCGCACTAGCAGAAAATCCAATAAGCCAAGCTAGTGAAGAAATGAAACCCATATGGATTCCAATAATGCGCCAAGAGCTTAAGCGCAATACACCTTTGCAAGAAGTTACGCAACATGCGCAATAAACCCTTGCGCAATCGCGAAAGGGTTTTATATATATATATATATATATATATATATATATATATATATATATATATATATATATATATATATATATTTCTAAAAATATATATTGGATTACTCAGTAAGGTACCAGACTAATAAGTGAGAGTAGTCAAGTGCTTGGGAAAAATTACAGATAACATATGAATTCGACACAAGTCCGAAAACAGTCCTTCTCAGGAATAAGCCTGATGACGGAAGCAGAGTCTGCTTTCGAAACGTCGCGCACAAAAAGCAAAAACTGTGGAAAAAGGCCAATCAACTCCACTAATTAGTTCTTGGTCATCGAGGAAACCTATTTTACCACTATTCTAAGGAAATTGGTGTATACATATAAATTTTTAACCCCACTGCTGACCAAAACGAAACGTACGTAGAATTTGTCGCTTAATAATGAAGGCAATTTATTTTGCCGAAACTTCATCAAAGTTGGTGTATACATATAGACATTCAGCTCCACTGTCGACGAGCACTTAAGAACCACGTTGTTATCCAGCATTGATGTACTAAAAAATTTAGCTCTCGCTCATCGCAACAACTCCTTTTACTGTATATGGCTCAAATTCGATCTCACCTGGAATACAATTCCCACCTCTGGGTTAATGCTCCCTTTGATATGGCAAAACGCAACCTAAAAGAGTTATAATACTTATAAATGACCCGTCTCTAACTTCTGACCTACAGTCTCTTGAGCAGAGAAGAACAGTTTTGGTTCTTTAGTTGTTCTATCGCTATTACAATGGCAAGCGTGCGTCCGAAATACACGCCTTAATATCTCGCAGGCCATCTTCGCTAGGAACACTCGGTTTGCACATTCACACCATAATTACGCACTTAAAATTCCATCTTGCCACACTAAACGGGCGCATTCTACGTTTTCCACGAGGGAACCAAATTGTGGAATGCACTACCCAGTTTCTATTTTCCTCTAAAGTTTGATTTAAGCAGATTTAAGATAGCCATTCATAAACATTTCTCGGAAGCGTAACAATATCCCTAAGCCCCTCCCAAAAGTTCCTGAGTGCTTTATCATGTTCGGCAAATCTTAGCCTGTTCAGGAATACTATTAGTATTCTGTGAATTTGAATATCACTTGATCTTCGAAGGTTTCCATGCATACATTGCTCACTATGGGTGGTAGCGGGGAACTCATAGTTACCACAGACTTTTGTTGGTAGAATTTGTGTTCTACTTGGAAGTATGTTGTTCTTTTGCATATTGCCAAAATGTACATTACTGTGTTTACCGAGAGTTGATTGCGTTCGTATAACGTTTCATTCTTTGCCAGTCTGTGCCTTGCAATGGTTAGTGCATTCATTTGTGAATAGGTTCACAATGTCGAAACTAGTTTTTTTTCGTAATTAGGTTGGACGATTCTGAAGGGTTTACGAAGTGTTGCGTGTTCTTAACCATAGACTCGGTTTTTCCCGATCCCGATAAGGGAGTAATGATGGTTAGCAGATAGTGTGCTAATAGAAGATAAAGGGAATTTCACGAACACACAATTGGTCTCAGAGGATCTTTCGCCGTACAGATGCAGAGTTTAGTTTTCTGGTAATATAAAAACACACCCTTATGTTTTGCCAGCGTCTGGTATACCTGTTTTTGATTGATGGTGTGGGATCTTTGGGTATTGGTTTGTATTCGCTCCCGTTAATTACTTGTTGGACTTTACTATTGTAAATCTCCATATCCATTACCACAGTTGCGTAAATAATTGCTCTCCTTTCGTAAGTGTAAGTAGTTAGTTATTTAGTGTTTTATTTATATGTGCAGAATTTGCAGAGCGCCCTAATTCTTAAGGACAGTAATCTTGAATTACAGAAGTTCTTTTAAATGTTGGTTATTAAATGCCAGAAGCAGCGACAAAATTAATAAATTGTTTGTTTTTGTTTTGTTGCTGATTCGAAAATGTTATATTAAGCTTGATACAGCAAAATTTAAAAATTTATGAGTTGCCTATTATATCGTTGAGTTTATTATAAACTATTCTTTAAATTATATAACCAAAAAAGGTAGCGCCTTTGGTCGTAAAATCGTAAAATTAAATTATTCCATCCCACCCGATCCTACCGACTGCTGGTGATTGACCACTACCTGTTACGCAAAATTCTTCTCTTCTTTCACCTGTAGCACCAATTAACTTAGATTATTCAACGTTGGTGGAGAAATAGGCAGATTGATTGATCGCCAATTTTTATTGCTCCTACGTAGTTCAGTTTGGGCAGCACTTCCATACGATTTTAAAGCATTAGTGAGCATTTATCAGGTCTTTAGGTATACATTCATAAATGTTTATATTTTTTATATTATCAGGCTACCCTAACGTATGTAAGTCCAATGTAACGGCCCAACCAAAAAATTGACCGCTTTTATAACATTCCTTTAAGAAATACTTCGTTTTAAAATCAAAAAGTTAATGTCAACTTACGGTATATGATAATAATCATAAAATTAATAGTATCTTAATTAGTGAGAAAGGTTTTTTAAAGCATTATTACGCTAAAACATACAGTTTTAAATTAAGATAACCACCGAATTTTATTAATGAATAACTTGAATGAAGTCATGAATCTTTTGATTCTAATAAAACAAATGGCTAATGACTAAAACTGGATTTTATGAGAAATATAAATTTTTCACTACATTTTAATTACTTACAGTTACTAATTTATACGTTCATGAATTGGAGATGTACGTAATGTATTTTACGTTTATTTATTTATAGATACAATGAATAGAAAATTCTATCGCGTTTACGGGTCTTTATAAAATGTAAACAAATTCACCATAAAGCTGTGAATTTTCTAAAAATTTATTTATCTTTAGGTATTTATGTGGGTACAGAGAGCTAGGGGCGTAGTTTTCAGTTTTTTAATTTGTGGTATTTGTGGTTTATCCTAAAAGATCAAAAATGCTGCATCTAGCCCTGTATCTCAGCTATACAGGGCTCTTCACGATGAGCGTTAATTAAACTTTTCTGGCAAAACAGACAACGGACCAACCTGAAAATTTGACAGTATACATGAATTAATATGATCTACACGCCTAAAATATTTTAGATGTTGCAGCGTTGCCGCTTCTACTATAAAGTAACGACTACTTTGATTTTTCAAATGTAACACCCTGTATATAATATCATATTATGATTTCCTATTACTTTGTCAACAACTCCGTGTACTATTTTCCTATACCTATCTATTACCTTTAAGAGATATAAATTAATTTTGAGGTTTTTTTTACAAAACATGTACTTTTATAAACGCTGATAATCTTGAACTCTTTGGTACTAAGACGATCAAATTCGAAATGGAGTGGAGTGATACCATGAGGATCTTCACTTCGAGTCATATTTTTATTTACCTCATACAGGGTCTTTAAAAAATGCAGATACTTTGTTCACATGAAAAAAGGAGTGGTAGTCAATTTTTTCAATTGGAACACCCTGTATATTTACACATTTTTGAGCTCTACATCCAATTTTAGATTGACTTTAATCAGATAATGCTATTTCGATTTCGAACCGTTTTCGAGATAAACTGTTTCAAACAGAAACTGACGTGGTTTCCTTGTATTCATCACTTATTTTTGAAATTTAACAGATTCCGTTCGATGTTCCTTCATCAGTCACAGATAATACAATGAATAAATAATTATTAAAATACTCTTCAACCATCAAATTAAACTTCTCTTCAAACAGTAGTTTTATTAACGCTGACACACGAACTGAAAATAATTTCATGAATTAGTAAGTTAATTCAATTATCAGTGTATTTCAGAATATGTTCGAACACATCTCCACCTCTACTTAAACAAACATGTAATCTGTTCAAAAGATTTTCATGTGTAGCGCTTCTGATTAAGTCTGGAGTTAAACTATTGAAAGCAGTTCTAACTCTCGATTTCATATCTTCCACTGTTGTTACAGGGTTGGAGTAAACCATATTTTTAATGAAACCCCACACAAAATAATCTATTGGATTGCCATCTGGTGTTCTAGGAGGCCAACGAAAAGGTCCATCATTACCAATCCATCTGTCTTCGAAGATTTCAGTTAAAGCTTCGCCTACTGAACGAGAATTATGGTGTGGAGCACCATCCATTTGGTACCATTCACGTTCTTTTTCTGGCCTATTATTTAAAATCATTTGAATTCCATTTCTCAGTAACTTTTCATATTTTGTTGCATTCAAATTATCATCATAAAACTCGATATAAAAAATTGACTCATTCTTTATGGCACAAAATACATTAAATTGCCATCTTTCTTGAAAACCTCTTTGGCGAACGACATGAGGATTTTCTGGCGCCCAATAATGACTGTTGTGTCTGTTGAAAATTCCGTTTTTTGTAAACTTGGCCTCATCTGTCCAAATGATATTGTCAAGGAAATGTTCATCCTCTTGAGTCTTGACAAGTAACCATTCAAAGAATTCCACTCTACGAGGCAAATCAGTCTCTTTCAAATGTTGGACACATAATTTATAGGGATGCCATTTGTGCTTATTAAGAATGCGATAAATTGTCACGTAGGGTATACCTATCTCCCTTTCAGCCTTGTGTAGAGAAGCATTTGGAAATGAATTAAAAAATCCCAAAACTGTTATGCCATTGTCAGCATCATCCACTTCAGGCTTTCTACGAATGATTTTTGGACGAAAGGTCGCATTCAACCTACAGTTTTGTAGTAGTCGATTTATCACATTATTATTCAGCTTCGAAAGTTGTGGATATCTTTCATGAAATACTCGGCATGTTCTACTTGCAATTCTATTGCACTCACCATGAATAATTAATAAATTCAAGAAATCTTCATTACTGTAACCTAATCTTGACATTTTTCTATTATAGTTAGTATCACAATCAGTCAAAACCACCAACGAAAGTTTGACGTTTCAAAATTGGATCATTTATTTTTCCACAGCACACTATTAAAAAATACTAATTTGCAATGTTGTACGGTAGAGACACTCAATACCTCAATGCATACAAATTGTAACTTTTTCTAAGGTACTTATCAATTTCGAATTGACTGATTTGAGACTGTTGAAAAACTAAATCGAAAAGAAATTGTATTACGTGGTATAAAATAGACGTTAAATCTCAAAAATAAGTGATGAATACAAGGAAACCCAGTCAGTTTCTGTTTGAAACAGTTTATTTCGAAAACGGCTCAAAAATGTGTAAACATACACTTCCACTCCTGCAAATAAAAATATGACTCGAAATGAAGATCCTCATGGTATCACTTCCACTCCATTTCGAATTTGATCGTCTTAGTACCAGACAGTTCAAAATTATCAGCGTTTAAAAAAGTACATGTTTTGTAAAAAAAAAATCGAAATTAATTTATATCTCTTAAACGGTAATAGATAGGTATAGAGAAATAGTACATGAAGTTGTTAACAAAGTAATCATAATATAATATTATATACAGGGTGTTCCATTTGAAAAATTAAAGTAGTCGCTACTTTATAGTAGAAGCGGCAACGCCGCATTATCTAAAATATTTTAGGCGTGTAGATCATATTAATTTATGTATACTGTCAAATTTTTAGGTTGATCCGTTGTCTGGTTTGCCAGAAACGTCTAATTAACGCTCATCGTGAAAAGCCCTGTATAGGCGCAGTACATAAATTTTTTGCAACTGATCACTTTTTCAAAAAAAAAAAAAAAAGAATCGAGTCCAAGCAAAGTGCGCAAATTTGCCCCACTCTAGGATTAGTTGACGCAAGGCCAAGGTAGATTTTTGACAAAACGCTTTAAGCGCAATACATAATTTTTGTAACTCTGATTTTAGTTTTTTAAAAAAGTAAGAAAAATCAAGTTCAAGCAAAGTGCGCCAATCCACCCCGCCCTTGGATTTTAAACAAAACCGTTTAAGCGTAATTCATGATTTTTTGTAGCTCTTGGGGTTTAAAAAAAAAATAAAAGAATCAAGTCCATGCAAAGTGCGTCAATTTGTCCCGCTGTGAGGTAAGTTGGTGCAAGGCCAAGGTGGATTGGCGCATAGACTGTAGTCTTTGGATTTTAAACAAAACGGTTTAAGCGCAATACACGTGTTTTTGTATGGTTTCTTTTTTAAATAAAAGAATCAAGTGCATGCAAAGTGCGTCAATTTGCCCCGCTCTTATGTAAGTGGGCGCAAGGTCGGGGTAGATTGGCGCATAAACTTAAGTCCTTGGATCTTAGACAAACCGGTTTAAATGAGAATGAAAAAAATTGCCAATAAACGCATGCTAAGCTGAAACTTAAGCTTAAACTACAAAAAGTAACATTGAGGCCAAAAAAAAGTTAACTAATTAAAAATAGTGTTTACGTGCTTGAGCAATTAATGCGCAAAAAACGCTCAAAATTTCACCAATACATCGCTCATGTGTACAACCGTGGCACGAGTTGCATGTGACCCATTTTTCTTTGGTAGCACTATTCTCATACGTGTCTAGACCGTACAGGGAGACGCCGTCCCCCTTCATATCTCTGCTGAATTATCCTCTTGATTTTTTTTGGTTCTGGGTTTTCACAATTTTTGTCCTTTTTTTCTTTTCCACCTGTTTCAGGGACTTTTCTCGGTTATCGGTTAATACAAGTATAGCCGTAGTACTCCTCTTTCGCCTTTTATTATGGTTTCCTTTTCTTCCACTTTATCTAAGGGCCGTATTTGGGATGGCCCTATTTCGTTTCTTGCTAGAGTTATTTCGTCCAGAATTTTACCCGAACGCTCTGAACGTACTTCCTAAATTTAATTTTCAACAACTTGTAAAACTCATTGGGCTTGTTGTATAACATCAGGTTTCTGAGGAGCTTGAATTCGTTCGGCTCATCTGATACGCTCATCAATTGGATACCCAGCTTTCTTGACAAAAAACGTATACGCGTTCTCGTCGATCGCTTGTTTCCGAAAGAAACTACTATTAACGCGGCCGTACCACAAGGATCAGTGATAGCTCCTACACTTTTCTTGCTGTACATAAATGACCTCATTTCCTCAACAACACATTCATTGCTTTGCAGACGACAGCACTCTACATTGTAGTTCTTCTCACAACGATAAGTATAGTCAGGATTTTAAGGTAAAAATGCCTCAATCAACAGTCAATCAAGCCTCCTTGAATGGCGAAGGAATATTCTACTCACGTTCAAAGCCGACAAAACCCAGTGTTGCCTTGTGCCCGACCCATTATTATCTGCTGTAAATATGAATGGCTTAGATATCAAGTTTTCAAACTCTATTTCTATGTTAGGGATGTCCGTATCATCGAACCTTCATGGGTTGACCACCTTTTGTCAGCCAGCAAAATTGCTACCCGTAAACTGGGATTGCTATACAGATCTAAACAGTACTTCACATCGCAACAACTTTTACTGTATAAGGCCGAAATTCGACCTCATATGGAATACAATTCCCACCTCTGGGTCAACACTCCCCAATACGCCCTTGATATGGTAAACCGCACCCAAAAGTATCTGTAAGGCTTATAAATGACCCGTCTCTGACTTCTGACCTACAGTCTCTTGAACATAGAAGAACAGTTTCGGTTCTTTCCTCGTCCTGTGGCTATTACTATGACTAGTGTGCCTCCGAAATACACCCGTTAATACCTTCGCAGGCCATCTTGTTACACTAAACGGGCGCAATCTACACTTTTCTAGACGGCGACCAAATTGTTGAATGCACTACCCAGTTCCTGTTTTCCTCCAAGCTTTCACTTACGCCAATTTAAGGTAGCCATTCATAAACATTTCTCGGCAGCCTAACAACATCCCTACACCCCCCCCCCCAGTATTCCTGAGTGCTTGAGCACGTTAGGAAAATCTTAGCCTATTCGGGATTACCGTAAGTAATAAAAAAGTAATATACTTTGGTGTAATTTCCAAGGATGAGGCAGTTGTTATAATTTTTAGTATATGGAAGCTTATGTAAACAGTGTGGTGAAATTGAAAGAACACGGTTTTCCTTAAGTTAGTCAAGACTGCAATGGACAGGTAAGAATCATAGTTATTTAAAATCAATAACACTGGCCGTTCATTTAACGCTCGTACATGTTTTACGAAATGCTTTGACCATTGATTAATCCACCCAGAAGGATTTGCGACTCCCACACTACCGGTATAACCGCTTAAAACTACGAGCGGTTTAAATTGGACTCTGGTAAAAATAAAATAAGGAGGGATGATTTTTTCGGTTGCCGAAGCAGCCATTGCAAGTGTAAGCAATGTTCATTGTTTTTGCGTAGTAATCCTTCCGATTTACTAGAATCCTCTTCCTGTTTCATCCATGTTAAAGATGTTTTCTGTCCAAATGGCAGACGGTTTGGTACCGTTTGCAAATTTGTGTAAAATTTTACCACATTCGCTTTATTACAGCTTGACGCTCTTGCTAAGCTGCTGATTTCTGGAGTTCTAACGAAAAACGTTTTGTGTCGTCTCATAAATGCAGTAAAACCAATCTTCGTCTGCTAGCTCTTTCTGGGTCCAGAATGCTGAAATACCCAGTTTTAGAGCCATGGCCTATTCAAAAGCGAACACTCACTGATTTTGGACTCAGCCCGTAATAAATGTCTGCAGCTTGTAGTGCATACTCTAATAACAGTTCTTCTTGACCCTCGGAAAAATCTGACCGCTCGTAATATTATATGATGAGGAGTAGATCCACTATTCGTTTTTCGCTTATATTTTTTCATGATTTTTACTCTTTCGCTCAAAATTAAAATAAACTACTATGCTACTAGCGTTTCATACTAAAATTTTGTTTCGGGCTAGAATTTACCATTTTGAACCCAAGTAAAATATTTTCAAAATGGAGACAGTTTCGGTTATATCGAAAGTAGCCACCTACTTATTTTAAGTGGAACACCCTAATTTTTTGCCGTTTTTGGAATTCTCGTTAAATTTTAAGGCCAGTTTATGTAAAGCGTCTTATATCTAAAACTTTCCATTTACGAGTTATTTCGAACAACATAATATTTTACTTGGATTCAAAATGGTCGCTTCTAGCCTGAAACCAAATTTCTTTATGATGTGATAGTGAGAAATTTTCTAATGAACGGATTGCAAGGACAACCCTGTTTACCATATTAACGTTATCGTGGTTTACATTATTTCATGTTTAATAGAGGGCTTATAAAGAGTGAAACGAACTTCATTTCGCTTATAATAAATTATTTGATTGTTGGATTATGCACAGCGGCTTTTTGATTTGACTTAAATTATATTAAAAGAACATTGGAGTTTTCAGAAAATTACTTTAACGGAAAATTAGCCCTTATCTAGAAAACGATTTACGTTCAAACTGTAAATTACTTACGCTTCTATAAAAAAGCTAATGAATCGTACAGTATACTAGGCTCAGGGCAGGTTCTTTAAAATTTACTGATGGTACCAACGGCTGGGTTTTTCTTACTTGGTAACATTTATTCAGGGCGGTTTATGCGAAAAATGCGCACAGGGCGGATTCAGGAACACCTTGAAAGTGTTATATACCTGATCTCATAACGAGAGATTTCATTTCATAAAAATAAATTCTATCAGAATAAACAGGGGAAGCTGCCTTATTGCCCGGTAGGCATTTTAACTATCAGCAGCACCATACACTCTGGATGCCAGAAGAGAATTCGTTTCGGTTGATTCAGGAGTTGTATAAGATTGTAAAGACCTAGTATCCTTTACATAATTTTCGAATTAATTATTTACTAATTATCTGGTGTTAATTTAATTTCGCAGAAATCAACAAATAATTAATTTTATAATCCAGTGAGTCAACCACCTGCCGTCCTAGGGCGTCCATCCAGAGCGGGCGTTCCGCGGAAAGTTCATTTGCATTTATTTAGTGTACCTATTTTAGTTTTATTTTTTATTTTATCTTAGTCAGATATTTAGCGTTGTAAGAACTAGGTCAATATAAGTACCAAAACCTTAGCTTCTAATTATTGTAAACAGTGTTTAGCCCAATCCATCTATCCAAGCGAACCTACCCCCCTTTCTTGCTAGTACGAGAACCGACTGAACTAGACCGAGGCACATTAAAATAAACCGTTTTAAACGTCGTAAGCAAAGTGGCTTACAAGATAGTTAGTGTAACCCATCCAAATTTGAACGATTAAAAATTGTCATAGTACTGCGGCCTGTGGGTAAGTGGATCTACGTGGCAAGGACGCTGCATTTTTGCAGTGACAATCTGACATTCATTTTGTAAATGGCATTCGTTACATGTGGAAGCGTGATTTCATTTTGAGCTCCGCAGTAGTTGACAAATATATGTGTTATAACGGTTTGGAGTATTTGCACAGCTGCTGTTCGGTATGTACTTTGCGAAATGTATTGTTTACCAATCAAAAACTGACGTTCAGTTGAAACTGAAAGAAATTTTAATTGAATGTTGTAATTTACACTTGCCCCTGAAAAAATCTCCATTGGGGCAAGTATAAAATATAGTAGGTTGCACTTGCCTCTGTGGAAATTTTACGACATTGCCATTGTTTGCAAAACATGGTACTAAACTATATCCGAAAGAAAACTTCACCAGCTTATAGCAAAGATGATTTGAAAATGACCGTAGAACGTGGTGCACTAACAATGTATAGAGCTGCATTAGTATATAAAATACCCAAACGTACAGTGTTTCCTCACATAAAGGGTAAAAGGGGAGTGAAAAGTAACACTGGTGGTAAGGCACCAGAACTACCTCAAAATGTAGAACAAAAAATCGCAGGCTGTATCAGAACGCTCGAAAGGTGCAGTATGGGCTTATCAAAGAAAGAAGTTCTTTTAGCTATTGGACGTTATGTGAATGAAAATAACATAGTTACTCCTTTTAAAAATGGGATTCCTGGTAACTACTTTTTTATTAGATTTAAGAAACAGTACAATTTAATTCAGAAAAAACCGCAATATGTGGAAATTGCACGACAAAGATCCATGGATCCATTTATAATCAACGTGTGCTTTGAAAATCTCCAGAAACACGTTCAAAAGATTCCGGCGTCACAAATATATAATATTGATGTAACTAGTTTTTTCTAGACCCAACTAGAATAAAAGTTGTTGGGGAAAAGTGTAAAGCAGCCCATAGGACAACCAGCGGCCCTGGGCGAGAAAATATTACAGTTCTTCTTGGCGGAAATGCTATTGGAGAAAAACTGCCCCCATTGGTTGTGCTCAAAGGGAAGAACATTCGGGACACTTAGATCCCAAAAGGGGAATACCCAGGAATGGCACTCTGCCACTAAAAATGGGTGGGTGGAGACGGAAACATTTCAAAGATATTTTGAAAACAGTTTTTTTAGAAAGCATTGGTAATGAAAGACCGGTCATACTACCTTATAACGATCATACTTCCCAGACTAGTGTTTCTCTGATAGAAATGGCAATAGCTAGCAATGTGGTTATATTGAAAATCCCATCCCAGCCATTTATTACAGCCTATGGATTTATGTATCTTTAAGTCACTAAATATGGCATGGGACAGAGAATGAATAAAATGGCAAAGGCAAAATTATGGCCGTAAATTCCCGAAACAGTAAAAATTTCAGTAAAGTCCTTGTGTAGCAAAGGAAATTACCACGAGTCAAAGTTGAGCTATTAAAATTGTGGATTACACTAACCCTGATGTACCTTACTTCATTTTTATTAAAAGATACTCCTTATTAAAAAAATAATATGCACAAGATGTCACCAGATGGCACAGGATCATACAAATAATAACGTAGACATGTTTGAAGAGGAATTTTGGACACCTTGTATGATAGAATCCAAAAGTAAAGATAGTTCAAGATGGACTATGCTAATAGACTACACGTAAATGTTTCAGGGAAATTAAGGAACAGTGGCAGAGGTATAACAGTTTGAAAATTTTTAAGAAAAAAATCCACTCAACACTGTATTCGACAATCTTGTAAATCTGCAGTTGAATGTAGAACCTACAGGGACTTCATTTGCCACATAAAAACTAGGATATTCCATTTAAGAAAAACATAGTTTTTGGTATTACAGGGTACACCCTGTATTCTAGACAATAATTTTGGATTGTAGCAAAGATGACAAGTTATAAGTACCATTAAGAAAATGTTTCCATAAGTACGGAGGTTTAGTAGTGCCTTTTTTTGGGACGAAGTATTACAGAATTGTTGACTTTCAAAACTTGACATTTAGCATGATCATTCCTCGAAGTTTACCAAACACATACTCGAAAAAGAAATAAACCAACCAATTAAAACTTTACTCATCATGTCATTCATTACGGTAGAAAGGTAGTGGACCAGTAAGAAGAGTTTTTGAGCGCTCCGTTTGACATTCCTGGACGAGGAAGATAATGGCACATTTTTACTTACATTAAATTAAAAAAAAAAAAATTTCATAAATCACAAATTGTCATAAAGTAAACGGTAATATTATTCCACCTTTAAATTTAATTTAACTAAAAAATTCGTTAAAAATGAACTTAAATTATAGAACCGGCACACTCACGCTCACCATATATGTAATGCTCACTGATTTAAAGAGCGAAAATATCGCCAGACCTCCCACGTACGTCTAACAACCTTGTTTAAAGTTCATGTCACCCTTAGCTGTACCGGTTAAGGAAATATAAAAAGAAAACAATCTGTTAATCAAAAGATTCACTTTTAAAATTAATTTATAATTTTTCTCCTTTATAGAGTGCACGCACGCTTGCAGATTCGTGCGATAGCAAAAGTACGTTTGAAAGATGAATTAACCACGAATAGGTCAAATTACACAAGGGTACGTAATTTTTTTGTTAATTTTCTGTATAATTCCTAAAGTTAAAAAATTTGATTCATCCTCACCTTTTTAAGCCATTTCTAATTTTTCTCTTTTAATTTATGACGAGTTTAACGCTTAATCCATAATTATGGCCAAGGATTTATAAAAGTCAATGACAAATAGGCGAATGTTGATGAGACGTTCATGGGGTAACTAAATAATATATTCGAATTAAGCGTTCCATAGAAATTCATTTTCAAATGGAAAATGTATCATTGATTACTCCATTCTAGCTTTTAATTAAACTCTATAGATTTTATGAAAATGTAACCATTCACAATTATCACACATAATTAAAATGCTTATCTTTTGGGTATTAAATTATAATTGTATATTAAAAATGTTTTTTTAAAGGTAAGCCTATAACGTCTACTTGTTCCCTTGTTAAAGTTACTTCCTGTTTATTCTTATAAAATTTGAATGCGTCCATCGAATTTGTCTTTTTTATTACAAAAATGTTATGCTGTTTTGTGAAGTCATAAGGTGATTATTTACTAGTAAATGGTGGCATAATTTGATTTGTCGGCGTGCTTATATTTGTAACATCTAATGCAATTCCTTGTATCTAACATCAAAGTTCCTGAGTGTGTGTCCAATATAAATAAAATTACAGGACGTGCAGTTCAATTTAGAAATTCCCCACTTCTAAATGTCGTTAATTGACTCTTTGGCATTAAGTAAACATTAAAAATATTGGTATTGGTTTTGAAAGCTGCTTTGTACTTTTTTTTTGTAATACGTGAGCTATTTTTGGATATTTTTCCAAGATCTTAAATTGATAAGTATTTATTTTCTGGCAGTTCTGTGTTAAATTTTTAAGTAAAATGTTGATTATGATTGAAATAACAATTTACTTGTGCTATTTGTTTTGCAACTGAAACTTTCTTATTGCAACTTGTTTGATTTAATGGTAATGATATTGCTCTATGTACTAATGATCTATATGTCTCTAATTTTTGGAATTGAAAAGTCTGTATGTGTAGGTTTTCTGAATAAGGAAATTTGTTCTGCGTATCAATATTTAATTTTTTTATTTTTAACGTACGGAACTTTTTTTGCGTGTGCATGTAGAACCATTGAGATTTTTTAAATTGTCTTTTTGTTTTATTTGCAAGCATCAAATATCATATCCAAATATACCCGAATGACTTATGTCGTCACACTGGAAGTTGGTCAAATCGGCCTCAGAAGAACTAAAATTAGCTAAAACGTTATTTTAAAAACCATTAAAAACTTTATTTGTTATTTCCTTTAAAACTTAAAGTACAAATCTATAAACGTAAATGTTTTTAAATCAGTGATAGAATTGTAATCATTAAGGTCGAATTTTTTTTTGACCATTTAAAACTTTCATAGTACATATTTATAGTAGTAGTATCAGTAGCATTTCAGAGTTAGTAGTTCCAATCGTGATTTTGACCGGAAAATACCCAGGGTATTTTCATCGTCCACTGGTTATGTTTAAATCTAGAAAACTAATGGCTCTATTTTTTCTGTCTCTAGTGTACATTTTATGTTAGGATGTAAATTGTTAATATTAATTAAAAATTCATCAACGAAATCTGATAGGAGTATCAAAACATGCTAAAATATCGTCAACATAATGAAACCAAAATACAATATTATCAGAAACATTTAAGTCAAAAATTTAATCCTCTAAATTATCCACAAAGATATTAATTAAAATTGGCGAAATTAGACTGCCCATAGATAAACCATTTGTTTGTAAATAAATCTTATTATAGAATGTGAAATCATTTTAAGTAACACAGAGGTCAAATAGAATTCATTTCATTTTTGTATTAAATAAAATATCTGGCGTAGAACAACACACGATCTTTCAACCTATAAAGTGCAAATCCAAGCTGTTTTTGACAGATTCATAACGAAAATAAGCAACATTGTAAAAACAAAAACAATAAGCTATGTCAGACGCCTAAAACTCCAAGTCAGATAGACATTAATAAACATACAGATGCTAACTTAAAAAAATTCCAAATCCGCACGCTTCTATAATATACTGATAATACAATTAACGCATTTTCAATCGTATTTAATTAATTTTTAAACTTGGTTTACTTTACATTAAGAAATTTTATAAAGGAAAGTTAAGCAAAATTAATTTTTTTTTTTAACATGTCTACATTTTTTTATAAAATTAAGCGTTATTAAGACATTGAAAAAATTTGAAACACTTCAATTATACCTCAGGAATTGCTAAATTACGCGTCGGATAAAAAAATTGCACAGAAATAATCGATATCTTTAAGGTATATATGTCGGTATCTTTAGTTCTTTGCAATATACATCTGCTTTATTACATAAAATATTACATATTACATAAAAACCAAAAGCTGCTCTTAAAAACCTCCATTCTCCCAACATCTAATCAGCTACACGGGAAACAAATGCAAGTCTTTGAAAGTTGAACAACTTACGTGTTGTTCTGGAATTATCCTCGATACTAATATACATACACACTCGCGCACGCACACGCACACGCACACGCACACGCACACGCACACGCACACGCACACGCACACGCACACGCACACGCACACGCACACGCACACACATACGCACACGCACACGCACACGCACGCGCACACGCACACGCACAGGCACGCGCATACGCACATGCACACATGCACACGCACACGCACACGCACACGCACACACATACGCATATGTACACGCACAAGCATGCTCAAACGCACGCACGCACACCCCCACACACACAAACACACACACACACACAGACACACACGTACGCACGCACACACATACACACGCACACACGTACACGCGCTCACACGTACACCCGCACACACGCACAGACGCACACACTCACACACGAATACACGCACACACGCACACACGACACACGCACACACACGCACACAGCCACACACGCACACACGTCACACACACGCACATACGCTCACATGCACATACGCACACACGACACACGCACACACGCACACACGGTCACACGCACAATACGCAGACACGCACACACGACACACGCACGCACGCACACATACACGACACACGCACCGCTCACACGCACACCCGCACACACAGCACAACGCGCACAGCACACACGCACACACGCACACACACACGACACACGCACACAGCACACCACACGACACACGCACACACACACACGCACACCACGCACACACACACCACAGCCCACGTACACACACAGCACAAACGCACACAGCACACACACGCACACACAGCACCACACAGCACACACGCACACACGCACAACGCAACACGCACACACGACACACGACACACGCAACACCACGCACCACACGCACACACGCACACGACCACGACACGCACACGCACGCACACGCACACGCACACACCACGACACACGCACACACGCACACACGACACACACAGCACACACGCACACACGCACACGCACACACGCACACACGCACACACGCACACCCACACACGCACACACGCACAACGCACACGACACACGCACACACACGCACACACGCACACACGCACACGACACACACACCGACACACGCACAGCACACACGAACACGACACGCACACACGCACAACGCACACGCACAACGCACACACGCACACACGCACACGACAGCACACACAGCACACACGACACACGACACACGCACACGCACACACGCACACACGCAACACGCACACACGCACACACGCACACACGCACACACGACACACGCACACACGCACAGCACACGACACACGCACACACGACACACGACACACGACACAGCACACACGCACACACACACGCAACACAGCACACGTACACACAGCACACACCACACACGCACACACGCACACACGCACACACGCACACACGCACACACGCACACATGCACACTCACGCATATAACTACAGGTCAATCTGTTGAAGTATCAGTATCACATTGTCTTATAATTTCTAAATTATAGGTGGCCTCTACCAATTCTGTTCTTAATAGTTCAATTTTAGCCCCGCCCCCGACATCTCACTGTTGCGATGTCCTTCCTGTATGTTTTGGAGCCACCTGATGCTTCTATTTTGGACGCCTGAAGGGTTGATGGATCCTGATGGTTCTCTTGCGTCAGTTGCTCCTGAATTAAGGCCACACTGCAATTGTGTTTCATCTGTAATACTAGAAAAGCAGTGATTAAGTATTAATAGATCTGGATGAACTAATCTTGATATAAATCAGTAAATATAAAAGCATTTTTAGATAGGGTTAAGTATTCTTACTTTTCAAAGAATCTTCAAATTCCTAACTGAAATAGGAAAGTTGTCATTAAGAATAGATGAAAATATGTTAACGCTCACAAAATTGCTAACAAGTGGAAGTGGTTGGTGTGATGAACTTACTGAAGAAAAATTCTCACAAGGATTGAACACCTGTGTAAGATCGTGTGAAAAGTTTGTGAACTCTAATAAATGCAACATAATCTATACACAAGTCTAGACGTAAGAAAGTATTTCATATAATCTCAGCAAAGTTAGAAACACGCGTTACTGTAAATTCTTGGTAAACACTAATAAAGCTAATAAAAAAGTCCAATATATGCGTCTATCTGACATAATAAAAGACAATGAACTTAAGTTCAAGTAAATACCATTGCAATGAAATCTGAAGGTAATGTGAAAGTATTACGCAAGTATCGTAAGTAACAGGTGTAAATGTCATCACCCTAACAAACAAAGGCAGAATTCATAAAAGTAAAATATGATACCAATATGTTATATATGCATAAATCAAAAATATAGCCGTTGGGGTCATTTCTGGGTTTGTTGACCTCTATTGTGGGCAAGTCAATGACCTTTGAGGAGGGATGACCGTACAATCTCTAGCCAACGACCTCAACACTTTGGTTATTCACCCAAATTGTTTTTAAGGTTCGAAAGGTCAATGACCTCAAAATTGTTTGCCAATTTTTAGCAATTTTGGGAAATTTTTGGCAGTTTTTGGCAATTTCCGTAACTCTAGTAACGCTTATTAACCCTAAGCATTTACGTTATATATCTAACTCATGCAAAACCTACCTAATAACCTTGATAATTTATGTATTACCTGTAATACCATATTCCTTTATAGCTTTGATCTATTCATATCTATAATTTTTTTAGTCAAATACAAGTTAACCAGTTTGTAATATTTGACCTTGAATGCAATTTATGTGACTATATAAGTAAATAAAGAGCAGTTTTATACCAGTCAGCATATTGCAATCGTGACCAGAATTTTAATTGTAAATTGTACTTCCATAGTTACGTAAATTATTAATTTAGATATTAGGTATAATAAAATAAAATATTTGCTAAAGTCCATTATTGCGTAATCCATAGTTACACAAGTGTGTGCTTCACACTTTTACATTGCTAGATGCAGTTTTAAAGGTAACTATGAGTAAGGTTACGTCAAGCAGTAGTGATGTCAATTTAACAAGAAGTATTATTCTATTGTTGAAAACCAAAAATGAATTTGTAAAGCACATCCGTATAATTAAACTATTGCAAGATATAATTCAAGATAAAATTTATTTAGAGACAAATGAAAATTGGTTTATACTCGAAAGCGATTTATCATTGTTAAAGTGTCATCTTGCAAGACTTGAAAAGTTAATGGACGCTTTAAAGGAACCAGATAGTTGAATTATTAATGTCACTGAAAAACGTACATGCAAATTAGGTTGGTACTTCTAGATTTATGTTTTAGTGGTACGTTACTTACAGGAATTATAGTCAAACACCAAGCAAGGGCCTTTTTTTTTTACAAAATGCATACAATGGTTTTGTAAACGTTGTTTTAGCCTGAAATTTTATTTAACCTCAAAATCATATTATTCAGTTAAGACCTTTGCCATAAAAAATTACGTCATTGATATTGCAGTCAATTTACGTGAGTGGTATAATGAAAACGATTATCGTACATTACAACAAAAATTAGAGGGGCTTTCCGAAAAGGATTCCGATTGTCATTACACGAAGTTTTACATTTAAATGTGACACGCTCCATCTAGACGTGGTCTTTCAACTTACGTTAAAGTTCCTTACTTCGTAGCATTAAAGCATGTAGTAGCGAATGTTATAAATGATGAGGAGTATTCCTTTCTATGGACTGTTGGGTCAGTAATAAATCCTGTGCAACATAATACGGATAGTTTACAGTCATCCACATTTTAGAGATGCCTTAAATTATGATTAATCAATTCCCCATTCAACCAGATGATGTAAAAAAAATTTTAAAACTAAACAACCTCTCCATTAATTTGTTTTGCATTCAGGGAAAAGGTACATTACCATTTGTGTTAAGTGAAATTTAAAATAGTGACAGGGAGCCTATACATATTTTAGTACTTTCTACTAATTATCATGCCGCTGGTACTTTTGCAGATGTTAATACAAAAAATAATACTGTTTATCATTTCGCATGGATTAAAAATAAGTCAGTTCGTTTTTCCAAACAACTATCGACTCGCTGTCATCAACTTAATCAATGCTCTGCTAGGCTACCTACCGAAGCAGAAATGATTTTGATGTTAAAAAATTTTGCATTTCGGGAAAAGGTACCATTTCATAATTTATGCCGGTTTGGAAAGTATTTTAGAAAACTGTACAAATTTAACGTGCATCGAAAGTAATACTTATTTCACTCCAAACATATACCCTTCAGCATTGCTTACTATTTGAAGTGTTCATACGATGATTCTTTATTTCAATTTAGGTTTTATAGAGGAAATAAATGTATTCAATAGTTTGTTAAAGGGTTTCAAAGTACACATTGGGTCACCTAAATAATCAATAAAATAATTTCTATGGATATTTTAAGTCCCACTCAGGTTGAACACTTTGAAAGCGGTTTGTCACATTTGCGGAAAACCATTTGCTATGATGGCTGTTTTGCGCATGCGGTTAAGGTTAGGAACAAATTTAATATTGAATCGTGGGCGAATACTCATATTTGTATCTAAAAACCGATGTTCTACTTTTAGCTGACATTTTCGAAAAATTTCGTAAAATTTGCTTAAGTACTTACAAACTTGATCCTCTGCACTATTGTACAGCCCCCGGTTAGCATTCGATGCTATGCTTAAAATTACGCAAGTAAAGTTAGAACTATTTACAAACTTTGATATGATAATGTTTATTGAGGAGGAATTAAAGGTGGTGTAGTCCAATGTTCTAATCGGTACACTAAAGCTAACAGTAAGTACATGGAGACAAATTTGATCCCACTTCTTAAAGTGTGTATTTAATGTACTACGAGGTAAATAATTTATATGGAGCGGTCATGTCAGAATTTTTACCATCTGCTGACTTTTCTTTTGTGGATGAAGCTAATTTTGAAGCATTAGATACATTAAACAATATTGATGATTCCAGACTGTTATTTAGACTATTCCATAAAATTACATAAGAGTTGCATACCTGATTCAAATTCTAAACTTAAAAAATTATCGCTTTCATTGTATACCAAACGTAATTACATAATTCATTACAGAAATTCGAAAGTATATTAAAAATATGGATTTAATTTGATAAAAGTACACCGTATTTACGTTTTAAGCAGTCCCCGTGGTTAAAAAATACATCGATTTAAATACCACCATGTGTCAGCAATCTCAAAATGAATTTGACAAAAATTGTTATAAATGAATGATTAATAGTGTTTCTGAGAAACACATGGAAAATGTACGTAAATACAAAGACATACGTTTAGTAACGAAATGGGATGGTCGCTATGGTGCTCGTGCTTACATATCAAAACCAAACTTTGATAGGTGCACAATATTTAGCAATGAATAAACTAGAAATGTATTTCAATTTCATTATGGTTACACTCTATGCAAGTATCCTAATAATGCTTTTGTACACCCATATATATAGGCTCATATACTCCTTTCCAGTTCCTGATATCTATGAAATTATTAAAGCAGACATTGATACATTCGAAACATCAGATAATGATCCCATAATATCTTCAAAATTCCTTTAGCAAATTAAAAAAGTTCCAGGCTTAATGAAAGACGAAAATCATGGTAAATTATGTTAAAATTTTTAGGACTTCATCCAGAAATGTATGTTTACACTGTTGATGAAAAAATTGTGAAGACTCAAAGGTTTCTACCAGGTAAATGTTAAACAGATCACGAGAAATGATTATGAACATGTTTTATTTGATGACAACGTAATAAAGCAATATCAAAATGTGATATGATCAAACAAACATGATGTGTTTACAACCAAACAGAATAAAGTAATACTTAATCCTTCGGCGATAAACGATTAGCAAATTTTAATTTCACTGATACTAGACCTTGGGGATATAACTTTACATAGCATTTTATATTCATCTTCTGTTTCTTCTGTTTTCATTTATAATTATGAGGAGGCTTGAAACAAATTGCAGGACGCACAGTAGTGATCAAATCTACAGAAAGTACCTGAGTTCTTTGATGGGAAAGTGAAGACTACTTATTTGTACTGAATATATATATATATATATATATATATATATATATTGTTATTCCTGTTGAATCTTTTAACTGTGTGCTATAAATTCAAAATGTGCGAATGAAGTTATTATTAAGACATTATTTGACAAAAAAAAACTAAATTGGACACCATTAAACGTTTTATGAAATTGTGTTCCGATGAAGGTTACAATTCATTAACTTTTGATTGTACGTATACAATTTATTATGAGGCGATGATTCATTGTGTATGCCGACAAATGTTAAATGTAAAATTAATTCTGTTTAGACACTTTATTTATTACAACTGAATTATGCTAATTACAAGTGTCCCAATATTTTGATTGAAATATTATTAGAACAAAACATCAGCTATAAGTTTCAACCATGGAAAAACGGGAACATCACAAAATTTACAACTGGATATTAGAAAACATTCATAAAGGTGAAACAAATTGACTGCTTGGGATGGAGATGTGCACCAGATTCAGGAAAATGGCCATCAAGCAATTTAAATGATTATGGAAGTACTTTAGGTATAAGATAATGGAATTTTAGAAAAACATTGTTTATTAATGTAATATTTATATTTAAAGTAAAATACAATTATTTTTTGTGTTTCCTTTCATCTAACAGCTATGTCCTTTGATAAAAAAAACTATTGCTATGGTTATAACAGTAATTTATTTCACAAATTATAAGTCAAAGGTATACTTATAAAACAATATCGTCTTTAAAAATTATTTTTAATTTTATTAAATACATAAATAAAAAGTTTACCTACTCGAGGTAAACTTTTTATTTATGTATTTAATAAAATTAATAATAATTTTTAATTACATATTTACTTTTGAACTTACTCGTTCATAACAAAAACTTATAATAATATCGTCTTTATTGATCCATGATCTTACATCCAATCCCCACCACTTTACGAATAACTACAACTCAGAATATTTTGTTTGTGTAATTCGTGTTCATAAAACCCTCCCAGTATAGGTGTTCCTTGCATGTCTTCCAACATGTACGTAGTGGGGTTAGCGAACTTTCACAGTCTTAAATAGTTCACGAGACCAATTGGGTGTGTATCGTTTGGAAAAAATACTTTTACATTTACTGATTTGTACTATGTTCCCACACAATATCGATTCCTATCGAAGGTTTTATGTGAATGTAGTCCTCTAGCTTTGTATGATTACCGACATCTTTGGGCTTCATTCCGGTAGTTCTATGCTTACGATTGTAATAATCCTTCGTTACAGTATCAATTATATCAATCCATTTGTGTTTATTTTGTAGGTTAAATGTCTTATATAGAGCACATTTAATGGTTCTAGTACCGCGTACCGCAATTGCAGTCTTCTTTGTGCTATAGGTGGAGTAATGACTGCCTCCATAACATTGCATTAGTTTAGTAAAAAGTAGAATTCTTTTCCTGGATCTGTCTGCAAATCTTTAGGTTTCCGGCCTTTTTTGAAGATTGTTTGCATGGCCTTGGTAACTTCTTGACCTGTTTTTAACCCTTAGTCCACAATTATTTCGAAAAGCAGTCGATAACCACCTATATGTACTTATAACTCCTATTTTGTTGGGCATATGAGTTAGATTTCGCCAAATCTGCTTACCAAAGGTCATCAAATCTTTAATTATCGTCCGCCTTCGTTTAAAGTTTTTTCTTACAGGTTTGTGCAATTCGTTGATAAAATTACAATTTGTTTAATTATATATAGTCTCTGCTCCAACACTAGAAAAGCGTTAGGTTTTCCTCTAAAATCTTTCTGAACTACTTGTAGACAAAAATCAAGATATCCATCCAAATTGAACCTTGTTGATAAATAGTATTGCGTAGTGGTAACAGCTTGAGGATGTATGAGATTGGCAACACTGATGACTCTTATCCTCGATATCAAATTGAGCGTTATCAATCAGTTTAAACTGAGGGGTTAATTTCTTGAATTGATATTGGACATGTGAACGTTTAAATTTGTCAAGGGGAATTTATTTATGACATGTCGACATCAATGCATTCTCATTTATACTGTTTAAAAAACGACTGGTTCTTTTTTCAGTGTATCCATCTTCATACAGTTCTTCTGCATTTGTAACACCTGTGTTTTCCGCCAATTTTTCTGCCCACAATACATCTGGATCACGAAGTAGTTCAAGTATATCATTCCAATATTTATATTCAATCGGTCTGTTTGTTAATTCCTTAAAAGTCATAGCTCCACCTCTTTTAGTTGCACGATGATAACAAAGATTTGATTATTTGTGTATACTTTTTGCTGCGGCTTCCTCGAATTTTCCCACTTAATCTCGCCTTGTAACATTCGTAGCTTCTAAAATTGGGTTTATTTATAATAAGCAGATCGTATAAACCTGGAGTCATTTTATACGTGACGCCTTTAATAATCATATCGTACCTTTAATTGTAACACCAGTATTCCCAAATGTCCATTTGTCTGTTTTGGTATCATAGTGGACTCCATAAGTATGATTAATAGCACCTTCAGGATCCCTCATAATACATTCACTGTATATACAAGGTAATTCACTGTACTGCTCGAGAACGATGGATTCATTACGGACAATAGAATCATCGATACTAAGAGTTTTTTTCTCTTGCTCAGTATTAATCTCTTCTATGACAGATGTATTAAGAACGATGGTGTGCGAATACACGGAGGAGGATTTCTTTGAAAAAAGGAAGCTGAGCGATTGAGCTAGTATGGACCTTTCTTGAATCACCTAACGACGGGAGTCCTATGAAATAATGAAATTTGAGATAGCGGGCTAGTGGGGTAGTAACGTGCTTTCTTGGAAATATGAAAAGGGGTGGGTTTTTGGGTTTAACGTCACTGGGCTCCTTTTTAAGTGTTTTAATTTTTGTATCTGGATCGATTTTATTTACTATTTCAGTTAGAGGTTATATTAGTGGCTTGTAAGTATTTTCAAAAGTTCTTTCATTATCAATGCGAGAAGTTTTAATACCGTTGTACTTCTGCTGTATTATTTTACGAGCCTGAATAATTTTTTGTTTTAACATCCCCTTATTATCCATTGTAGCAAACCGGGTTCACTGAACAGGTACCGGTTTTCTCTTAACAGATAGCTGTTGATGCCTAAACGGATCACTAATTACTAAACTACTGAAAGCAGTTTAACGTATTATATATTCATCAAACCCTTTCCTATAGCGGCTATTATAAACTTCGCCATCCTTATTTATGACCATGAAACCAAACGGCTCCACCTAGCGCTTTGAACACATGTCCCGAAACATTTTCATGCTTATGGTTGGACTTATATGATTCTCATATACATGTTTCAGGTTTAATTCATCTTGCTCAAATAATATAATTCTATTCGCATTATCACGAATTAATTGCTTTGATTCAAATGAGTTTGCCCAAATAGAACAGGCAATTCATTATGCCTATTTATAGAAAAATATGCCCTTGCTTTTCACAAGCGATATCATCGAAAATAAAAATAGAGTTTTAATTTGCACAATTAGGCTCAATCACATCTTGATTATCACTGAAGTAAAGTAACCTATACCCTTTTTGAAGTAAGATTTCATGTGAAGTTTGTACTTGTTTTGATTCAATAGCTTGATAGATAGTTATGTATCATTCCAATTTTTTCAATCATTTTTTTCAAATTTGAAGAAAAGTTAGCTACTTGTTTAACTGATAATAGTATATATTATTTACGATGTATTTTGATAAAATAGAACATTTTTGAGGATTCTTACTTCATGCTTCTAAAATTGGGTTTATTTATAATAGAACCATAACTGGAGTCTTGTATACAACTATAAAATAATGAAATTATTGTTATCGATTTATGCAAATGCTCAATAGCTTTGAGTTCCATTTTCATCATATGATAATAGCCTTCGTTTCCTCTATCTTAAAGCAGTTCTGGAATTCTGTGAAATGAGAAATGGCATTTGAGTGAGACATTGCAACAATATTCGATTTTATTGAAGCAAAGCTTGTATTGAAATCTATGCTAGACTTTTAAGAAATGTGTACATATGGTGGGTCATTTGATCGATCATTACGATGACATTGTTTGAATATATTCATTAAACGGAATATTTATAGGCGTAAATGCTGAATGTTGGCTCGGATATTGGGAGAATCATTTGGAATAGTAAAAGGGTGGTTTCTGTCAATTGCTGTGTTTTATATTTTATAAGGAACAATACTTAGTTTAATTTAGTTAAGTACTTGTGGCTAGAGTATTTAAAATCACTATTCCGTTTTTTTCGCAAATCCATACCGTTAATGTTAACGTGATTACTTTTGAGCCTATATTATGTAGCCTTATTTTTGATGAACAGTTTACGTGTTTTACGAAGTGGTGAAGATACTGTAGAAACATTATTTTGTTAGACAGGCTAGGGTGAGCAGATCCAATCGACCCAAGAGGTGCACCTTACAGCATAAATTCTTTATAGTTTACCATGGGAAATACATATAAGGGTGGCACACTGTTTCCTATTGCATTCACGCATACGATAATGGTAACATTGATACCTCCTTCGTCTGAAGTTGCGTCTCCGATTTGCTTCACGTGTTTACAGGCCGAAATCTGAAACCAAAACAAAACAAGAGTTAAGTACGTCACGGGCTGAAAACCATATCAAAAACAAGAGTATAAGAAAAATATTAAAAATTTACCTGGCATATGAACGTTTGTGTTCCCACTTTCACCTAAATTATACATCTTATCAGCGGTAAATTGATATTTTTCTATAACCCCCTTAAGCTACTCAAAAAATCTATAAACATTGTGTCTATTAAAGCTAGTAGAGCGGACTGAACTTGTCGCTTGTGGTTTTCTTTAGCTGATTGTATTTCGGCGCTTCACAAAATCAATATACCATTGTTTTCCAGCCCGACCTTTGTTTTCCCAATAAGCAGGAAAAGTTTTGAATTATTTACATCCAAACCCGAAGGATTGTACGTTGGGCCATGATTGTACCTTGGTCCATGGCCCAAGGTACACGACACTTCAATGGTCGAAGGTACAAGCCCACTACATTTAAGAAAAAAAATCTGTTCTAACCTATAAAACGTACAAATATAGAATTTAACAATAAGAAAATAATTTACCTAAATGCATAACTTTGATGTGAGACACTAGGACATTTTATTTGTGTATCATAAAACTCGATTAAAAAATATGTAAATCACATCAAGATGATTACTTTTGGAGGAATTTAGAACGTAAAATTGCTCACGTGATAACACATGAACAGAGACCACTGAAACAAAATGTGGCTTATTGGCGGTGGGAATATTAACTAAAAGAGCCAAGATCTGAAAAATAAATATGCGCAAAATTTGAAATTATACTGGTGGACCAAGGTACAAGGTGGGTCAAGGTACAATCTTGTTTCATATACTTATATATGTTTAAATTTCAAACCATTTTTCTCAGTAAGCAGGCTGATCATTGTGTTTGTTTTGCCGCAATTGGAGGGACCGCATATAATACCACGTATACTATTAGGAAGTAAATCACCATGTTTTGGAGTACTAGACTTTTCATCAGTCATGATTTTGAATTGGAAGTTTTCGTTTCTGAGCAACTACTTTCATCTTTGATTAAGATGCGTATTTCATCAAAAGGTCCATATTTAGACGATCCATACAGAAGATAAGTGTGAATATCTGATTTAATTACAGTATCGTCAAAATGTACGTGTTGAAAGACGTTTAAAGATTCGGCCATTATCAGTAAGAATTTTTGAAGGATGTAATTGGTCCTTGATTAATTCCCATGATCTTTTAGTTCTAAGCGTACATTGAATGATTCATTTTCACCAAAATCTATTAATTCGTTCTTTTCATTAGACAGAGTAATTGTTGTATTACTAATTACGTCGGTGTTTACTTCTAAGTTTTGAGTATTGCTCGGAGTTTTATCTAGACGATAACCTGGCGGGACTGTAACGTCAATTTCATATAATACTTTTGCAGGTTTCCCGTTTCGGTAAGATCCTTTTATAATGTTGCACTCTACGTGTAGATTAGCGTGATTTGGATGTCTAATGCAGACGTATGTAAAATATTTAGATCTAATATTTAGACTCAAAACCTAGCATTGGACCAATGCTATTATCTTTAGTAAAATCGATCTCAAATAAACTGTTTATCTCACACTTAAGTGTATTGTTGTTTGCCCTAATGAAACACTTGCCTGTGGGTATCTTCGATTTCAGGTAATCACTAATTTCATCTTACTCATACGCACCGTGTGGAATATTAATCACTCGCAAATGGGACGACTTTATTGTTCTAAAATAAAATCCATTGTTGCCCGTATAAATGTTTCTAATGCTCTTGCAGCCGTAAAATCCCACCAATCCAATAACGTATTTCTTCTCCAAATCTAGCTCTATCGGGGGATAGAAGTTGTAGCTAGCTATGTTACCAAGACCTTCTAAACTAAATGTTATTGACATAACTGAGAACATTTAAAGTTGTATCGATTATTTACATAAAAATTGTAATTATAATCCATTTTACATCCCCGAAAGTAGTTAATCACTCTGATTGATGGGCACAGGTTACCGAAACTATCGTACTACCATATCTTTTTACCCCGCCTTTTGTAGCAAACCCAATGCGTGTCGGATCCGCTTTGGCGATTTAAGTTAGTAACTCCAGATACATTTTCCAGAGAAATGTAGGCATGCTGTCTCTCATAAAACTATTTCTAAAGTATGGTACATTTTTGGTGTATTTCTTTAAAACAATATCTGTTAACGGTCTTTCAGGTGATCTATTCAGTTTTTTAGAAGCGGTTTTGTGTATAACTCACCACCACCATGGTCTTGGATAAAGTGCTCCACCTTTTTTATTCACGGAGCCTACAGCGATAGATTCCATCATTCGATAATGACGCGATGTCTCTTTCAATTTTTTTCATTTTTAGCTTTTGCAATTCTGGATGTGCCAGCTGCTAAAGCATCGACTGCCGATAATCCTGCGAATAACAGAATAACAAATGGTAAAAGCCCCCTTTATTTAGGAAAAGGGAATTGATCTAGCAACTTTAACGTTTTTTTCTCCTGAACTTTTTACCACACGTTATGCCGTTGAAAGCGACGCCTTTATTGTGTCCGTGAAACTTCCGGTAGATTTAATTTTTTTAACTATTGTTTTTCGCAAATGCAATAAATTGCCACCATTGCATAACGATTTCTTCTTCTGATTGGATCGACTTTTGCATCCCATTCCAAATTTTCTCTTTGCTTTAATGGCGGTACCGGCTGCTAAAGCGGCAGTTCGTTACCCTAATGTTGCGTCTGATGATTTAAAGCGTTCCCAAACTTTTTCTTCTAAAATTTAATCTGCTTTATACCTTTCTAAATCTCGGTAATATCTGTAACTGATATCATGAGGTTTGCAATGAGCATCTAATTGATTAATACCAGGGTCACCGTGTGCGGGCCGTTTGTTTAAATTTGTACCAGGGCCACAATACTGATAACCAGATAAATGCAATTCAACCGGAAGTTTATTGATTAGAGTATTCACTAAACCACCTACCCGCACTCTTTCGCTTCTTAGCTAACATGGCTTACCTAGTAGGGTATTTATACTTAAATCGAGTTCACAAAAACAAATCATAGTTATTAATATTTATATTCAATAGATGCTATACATTAGATAAGCAGGACGATAATACAATATTTCCGTTAAGCTTACAATGTTATGTGAATTAATATTATACTTAGCATTTATAACATCTTCAATGTCTTTATAAATGTCATAATAGCTACCATAAAATTCTTTCTCACGAAAACAACGACAGTTAACAACTTGTTAACTAAACTTTTCATAGAAACACACCAAATTGTAAGATTCGAGAAATTCCAATATATAGCTTATTATATCCTAGATTTCGAATGGTTTCTTTAATCTCGTTGGGTTGGTGTTCAAGCTAATACCAGCTCGAACACCAATCCAACGAAATTAGAGAAACCATTCGAAATCGAGTGATCTAACAAGACTTTGATAAGATAAATACGGCTACTAGAGGAAAATATTCAAAGACCAAGGCAATGCACAAGGAAATTCAGCAGAAGAAACTAGAAAAGCTAATGAAGAAGAAGAAGGAACCAACCAACGTCAATCGTGAAAACACTGTCATAAACGTATTTAAACAACAGTCGACCGAGCACGAAATAAATGTTCTGTACAAAGGCTTGAACTATGCGATAACACCGAAGTATATTCCGAAAATAGATTTAATAACCGCAATTGAAGAAACAGCTATGAAATTAGATCCTAAAAAAGCCGACGAATACAAAAGTAAGGCTAGATCAGTCCTAAGCTTGAAAAGAGAGCGGTTATTTCCCTTAAGAATGGCCCATCGATAAAAATTCTCCCGGCATACAAAGCAAACGCAACTGTGGTAATGGATATAGATTTACAACAGTAAGATCCAAGAACTACTGGACGGGGCGAGTACAAAGAAATACCAAAAGACCCCACACCATCAATCGAAAGACGAATATACCAGACGCAGACAAAACACAAGGGGGAGTTCTCCAATTACCAGAAAACTAGACTTACCCTACACTACACTACATCTGTACCTCCGCATCCGCACGACCTACCAAGGATCCATAAGGAAGGAATTCCTCTGAGACTAATTGTGTGCTCGAGAAATTCACCTTGACACCCACTACTACACTATCTGCTAGGTATCATCACACCCTTATCGGGGAAAACCGAGTCTATGGTCAAGAATACACAACAATTCGTGAAAACCATCAGAAACCTCCAACCAAATGCAACGGAAGTTATACTTGTTACAAACTTTCAGGTTAGTGGTAAGATTCGATACTTCTTTGTTCCTAATTTTCCAGGTAGTACGCTTGGACTTACCTTTCGTACTAATTTTCTTACCGAGCTAACTCAGTGTAATAGGGTTAATTTGGGAAAAGTTTTAGAAAAACTCTCCTTTTGCCAAATTTAAATTTATAATCATAATTCTTAATCATCAATTAATTTGTAAAAATAAATGAATATCAGAGTGTAAAACTATCAGTTATTTGATATCCTAGCAGGTTTGAAGAGGTTACTCGCGTTCAAATAGAATGGCTTTAAAACGTAATTACGTATTTTTTACTCGTCTTATAGTTCGTTACAAATTTTACAAGA
>JARFJB010002021.1:2570000-2830000 GCA_036346205.1 Vesta saturnalis
TACTGTTTTGTGCTGCATGTCAAACTAAAGAACAACTTTCTAGTTGTGTAAAAACCACCTATAATTAGAGTGTAAAATATACAAATAATCTCATTGTCTTTATTGCACTTACAGCAACATGCATTTACCTTTCTCTTAAAATAAAACTGTTTTTGAAAATATTCGTATACGGACACACAAATTGTTTTTATAAAAACCATATTAAGAATTTGGAATGTTTAAAATATGTAGTAAGAAATCACTGTTCACGTTTACTTTTAACTAATTACCGTGTAATTATATAACTTTTGTTTAATTTAATAGTCTAAAAACCAATATAAATGGTTAATATATTTTCTAAAAAATATTATTAGAGTTGATACGCCGTTTTATTTCAAGTAATTGTTTTCAATATATATAAAATGTGTAAGTGGACCTGTATTATTTGTTGTAACCTTCTACTTACATAAATTCAACTTATACACGAATTAATAACGACCTCCACTAGTTTATAACACAATCGCTATGTAGCGTGTTTTTTATTTACACCCGTACTTCTATAAACTATTAATTCCCCATTTTAATAGGGTGATCAACTATCTGAAAAAGGTTTACTGTTAAAGTATACGATGAAGATCGTTTGAAGCAAACCCTGTATTATTCTTATATACGAATGATATTTCAAAAAGTACTAGTATAATTAACATGAAGGTTTATAAATCTACATCCAGACAAGGAAACAGTTTTAAACACAAAGAATTTATCTGTAAGGGGCAGACAATGCTATTACATAAGACGTTTTTACAAAAACGTGGTTATTCCACATTGAGAAAATTGTTAGTCATGAGAAACAAGCTGGTCTTGAAGTTAGCCTTGAAGTTAGCTAGTCATAGGTTTTGAAGTTTACCTTGAAGTTAGCCTTGCGAGCAACTTTTATAAAAAAATGTACACCTGAGTTTAAGTTGACGTATATTGGTTTATGAATATTTTTATTATTCTAAGAAAAAATGTTATTAAAAAATGTTTTCTATTAATTACCCTTAGTAGACTATATGTTTTATCTATATACGAAATTTTATTTCACAACAGCATACTCATTCTACCTTGAGAAAATTGTTAACCTAGAGAAACAAGTAGGTTTTAAACTCAAACAACCCTCTGTTACCACTCTCGTCAATGTAGATAGAGGTCCAATGCTGGTCTGGTTTGTCTGCAGGGTCCGTGTTTACGATAATCGCACTCGGTCGAGGTGCGTGTCTGGGTAGTTGATTAGAAGCACATACAAGTTGAAAACACATTCTTATTGTGGCTGGGTGTCGATTTCAAGCATCTCAACACTTCTGCCGCATACATCTTTGTGGATTTTTTATCAGATGGGATTAATAGCAATGTCAACTAAACGTTTTAAAAAATTTCTAATTTGAAAATAAGAGTGACGTAATCTAATTTTATTTGAAATTTCATGGAGAGTATCATCATCATCGAGATTTTGAGATACTACCATCTCATCGTCTTCACCTTGAACGATTATATTGTAACCTATAAAAGCAAGCTAATAACCCTAATAGTTTATCAGACATTATTACATGGACATGAGGTTAGTCCTAAATTAAATGGTTTCAACGCTGCTCTGGGAATGCTGTACACACTTAAAACCTTTAAGTCTGCTCGCCGAAGTTGTACCGTATTCACTTTCTTCAATTTTTTATCTGCACTCTGTTTCGAAGCTGTAATACGTTTTTCTAATACATAAACAGAATCTTCAATACTGTGATACGTGTAGCAGCAAAACACATGAGCTAGTTAGTTTCACCTCTATATTACTTTACATGCAAGCCTGATCTTATCATAAATAAATACATCTGTCAAAAAAAAAGCTGATTAAACATATCCGCGGCGTCTTAGGAGAAAATACCTCGACCATAAAAAGAGGCATTTAGATTTATAAAACATATCCCAGGGGCTATGTTAGAGTGTGGTTAGGTCAATACTTCAGACATCCCCGAAGATGTCCGATTCTACCCGAACGTTGACGAGGACGCTCGCGCACAAGACCGAAGGCTAGCTGCGTTCTGGCTTCTTAGGAGAAAATACCTCGACCATAAAAGAGGCATTTAGATTTATAAACATGCCCCCAGGGGCTATGTTAGAGTGTGGTTAGGTCAATACTTCAGACATCCCGAAGATGTCCGATTCTACCCTAACATTGACGAGTACGCTTGCGTACAAGACCCAAGGCTAGCTGCGTTCTCGTTTCTCGTGTGTTTCGCTCTTTAAAGTGTAACTGTCATCGAGTGAGCATTACTATAATGTATTCTCCTGTTTATGAGCCAACATCAGCGGACATTAGAGATTTTACTGACTTGTTAATAAACTATTACAACATAACCGTTCAAGATAATGATGAAAGCGATGACGTGGTTGAGCTGGGTGTATCTCACATCCAAGATGATGATTCACAGAAGAGAAAGAAGAGCGATGAGATAGGGGTGAAGGGCAAATCTCAAAATCATGATGATGATGATGAGGGCGACTCACGGATCAAGAAGAAGAAGAAAACCGATAAAGCATGTTATTAAATAATAATGATGTATTGTTGTTTATAATAATAATAATAATATATTTTCAAAACGTTAAGCTTTCCTTCGGTTTTGTTAATAAACCTGTTTTTTTTCCTAGCGGTGCTCCACCGTCTTGATTCATGTTTGCAAGTTTACAAGTTTTCGCTTTAGCGTGTTTTCGCTCTCGTGTGTGTGTGTGTGTGTGTGTGTGTGTGTGTGTGTGTGTGTGTGTGTGTGTGTGTGTGTGTGTGTGTGTGCGCGCGCATACGTGCGTGCGTGCGAGCGTACGTACGGGCGTGCGAACGCGCGTACGTGTGAGCTTGCGTACGTGCGAGCGTGCGTACGTTCGTGCGTACGTGCGAGCGTGCGTGCGTACGTACGAGCGTTCGCACGTGCGTGCGTACGTGCGAGCGTACGTGCGAGCTTGCGTGCGTGCGTGCGTGCGTGTTTTTTCGGTTGATCCTCGTGCTAAAGCAGTGCTAGTCGATTGTATATAGTTGTAGGCCCTATTGTGTTGACTAAGAGCTATAATTGGAAGCGTTGCTTGCTATACCTGGCCGTGGAGTTATGTTTAATCAGCTTTTTTTTTTGACAGATGTATTTATTTATGATAACATCAGGCTTGCATGTAAAGTAATATAGAGGTGAAACTAACTAGCTCATGTGTTTTGCTGCTACACGTATCATAGTATTGAAGATTCTGTTTATGTATTAGAAAAACGTATTACAGCTTCGAAACAGAGTGCAGATAAAAAATTGAAGAAAGTGAATACGGTACAACTTCGGCGAGCAGACTTAAAGGTTTTAAGTGTGTACAGCATTCCCAGAGCAGCGTTGAAACCATTTAATTTAGGACTAACCTCATGTCCATGTAATAATGTCTGATAAACTATTAGGGTTATTAGCTTGCTTTTATAGGTTACAATATAATCGTTCAAGGTGAAGACGATGAGATGGTAGTATCTCAAAAGCTCGATGATGATGATGATACTCTCCATGAAATTTCAAATAAAATTAGATTACGTCACTCTTATTTTCAAATTAGAAATTTTTTAAAACGTTTAGTTGACATTGCTATTAATCCCATCTGATAAAAAATCCACAAAGATGTATGCGGCAGAAGTGTTGAGATGCTTGAAATCGACACCCAGCCACAATAAGAATGTGTTTTCAACTTGTATGTGCTTCTAATCAACTACCCAGACACGCACCTCGACCGAGTGCGATTATCGTAAACACGGACCCTGCAGACAAACCAGACCAGCATTGGACCTCTATCTACATTGACGAGTGGTAACAGAGGGTTGTTTGAGTTTAAAACCTACTTGTTTCTCTAGGTTAACAATTTTCTCAAGGTAGAATGAGTATGCTGTTGTGAAATAAAATTTCGTATATAGATAAAACATATAGTCTACTAAGGGTAATTAATAGAAAACATTTTTAATAACATTTTTCTTAGAATAATAAAATATTCATAAACCAATATACGTCAACTTAAACTCAGGTGTACATTTTTATAAAAGTTGCTCGCAAGGCTAACTTCAAGGTAAACTTCAAAACCTATGACTAGCTAACTTCAAGGCTAACTTCAAGACCAGCTTGTTTCTCATGACTAACAATTTTCTCAATGTGGAATAACCACGTTTTGTAAAAACGTCTTATGTGATAGCATTGTCTGCCCTTACAGATAAATTCTTTGTGTTTAAAACTGATTCCTTGTCTGGATGTAGATTTATAAACCTTCATGTTAATTATACTAGTACTTTTGAAATATCATTCGTATATAAGAATAATACAGGGTTTGCTTCAAACGATCTTCATCGTATACTTTAACAGTAAACCTTTTTCAGATAGTTGATCACCCTATTAAAATGGAGCATTAATAGTTTATAGAAGTACGGGTGTAAATAAAAAACACGCTACATAGCGATTGTGTTATAAACTAGTGGAGGTCGTTATTAATTCGTGTATAAGTTGAATTTATGTAAGTAGAAGGTTACAACAAATAATACAGGTCCACTTACACATTTTATATATATTGAAAACAATTACTTGAAATAAAACGGCGTATCAACTCTAATAATATTTTTTAGAAAATATATTAACCATTTATATTGGTTTTTAGACTATTAAATTAAACAAAAGTTATATAATTACACGGTAATTAGTTAAAAGTAAACGTGAACAGTGATTTCTTACTACATATTTTAAACATTCCAAATTCTTAATATGGTTATTTATAAAAACAATTTGTGTGTCCGTATACGAATATTTTCAAAAACAGTTTTATTTTAAGAGAAAGGTAAATGCATGTTGCTGTAAGTGCAATAAAGACAATGAGATTATTTGTATATTTTACACTCTAATTATAGGTGGTTTTTACACAACTAGAAAGTTGTTCTTTAGTTTGACATGCAGCACAAAACAGTAACTATCACGCGTAAATCAGTGCCTTAAAAAACGCTACAGAGCTGGTAAGTGTGGTGTTAACCCTTTTATTTATTTACAGATTTTTAATTACAGTTATAAAACACAAGCATTAAGTTTCTTTTAAAAAATATTAAGGCGTACAACATTCTTAGCGGACGGATGGATATTATTTCAATGCAGGTAAACTATGTTTTTAATATGCGTTTTAGAAAACACAAACTGTTAATGTATTTAATTAACTTAATAAAAAAAAAATTGTTTCATTAGGAGTGTCAGTAATTTTGTTATAGTTCACTAAGGTTTTTTTTTTTTTTAATTATGACTAAAAATAAGTGTTCTATAATTAAATTTTACTGTCATTCAAATTCCCCCAAGCATGATTAATCCTAATACAACTGCTATTTTACATCATTATTAGAAACGTTTTCTCCAATAGCATTTAACCCCTTTTTAAAGCAATAGACTAAATAATAATCTTTATACAATTTCTAACATTGTATGCGTGTGCAACCTCCAGGGTTACAACCAAAAGGACCTTAATACTATCAGAAATAACCCTAAGACTTATCCTCAGCTCTACATACAGCCCCACCCCTAAATACAGTTCTAAACCCTAGCTCCACCACCAAGGCCTGACTCCAACCCTAGCTCCACCACCAAGACCAAACTCTAAGACTTATCCTTAGACCAGCCCTAAGTTCCAGCCCTAGCTCTACATACAGCCCCCACCCCTAAATACAGTTCTAAGCCAAGACCAGGACCAGCCCCTCATGTTAGCAAAAGTCCTGGCTGTCAAAAGGTCCTTAATACAGCCATAAGGTTTAACCAAAAGAAATAATAAAAATAAGGGTAATACGGTCCTTCATGTAAACGAGTAAAAATAATTAGGGTTGAAAACACGGTCTCACACGTGGATGTGCAAAAATAGGGGTGAAAATACATATCCTATACGTAAGCGAGTAAAAATAATTAGGGTTGAAAACACAGTGTCGCGCGTGGATGTGTAAAAATAAGGGCGGAAAATCCTGTCTCACTCGTACACGTATAAAAATAATTAGGGATAAAATTTCCAGCAGGGGTTGAAAATACGGTCTCACACGTGGATGTGCAAAAATAGGGGTAAAAAAACACGTCCTACACGTAAGCGTGTAAAAATAAGGGTGGAAAATCCGGTCCCCCACGTGGGCATATAAAAAAGTGAAAGGGATAAAAAAGGGTTGAAAATACGGTCTCACACGTGAGTGTGTAAAAATAGGGGTTGAAAATGGGGTCTCCCACGTGGGCGTGTAAAACCGGAAGTGACGTCAAAATCCAAGATGGCGGAAGGTGTCCGGGTACTACTAATGGACTAAATGCGACTTTATAGGGGAGAACTTAAATCCCATTTTTCTAGCTGAAACGTCTAGTTTGTCTATCTCTTGTTGAATTTTTTTGCGTATGTTTGTCAATATAGTGCCAGATACGTATATTACGAATTCGTCTACGCACATCGCTTTACCAATATCGGGACTGAGGCATTTAATTAGTCGATTCATGGCGATAGCAAAAAGGACGCCACTGAGGGTTGATCATTGTGGAATTCCGTTTGCTTGGATATGAGTTTCCGATAATATACTGTAAAGCAGCTGCATGTTCCAAAGATATAAAAATGCCTAGATGTAGACCTTAAACATATAGATTTAGTTCTATGCAATTTTTTGAAACGATTAATTTTATAAAAAGAAGTGTAGTTACATAAGTTGTCTATAAAGTTTCTTTAATGTAAAGCGAAATAAATGTAAAAATTAAATAAATATTATTGAAAATGCTGAAGTTGTATTATCGATGCTTTTATAGAGGCGGGTAGCTTTGGAATTTTTTACGTTAAAATATATTTATATCTATTAATCTCTATCTGACATGAAATTTTAAACGTCATTCTGACTTAGCTTATTGTTTTTGTTTTTACAATGTTGCCTGTTTTCGTTGTGAACGTATAAAAAAGAGGTTGCATAGTTAAAAAATTGAAATTATAGCAATTAAGGTATCAAGGGTGTTGCGGGATAGGTTAACTGTTGTTACGGGTATAATAATGCCCCGAGGTCAACAGTGTACTTCAACACCCGTGGTGCCTCCTATATGTCCTTTTAGTGTTATTCAAATAAAAAAGATACTGAATTTTATTTTTGACATTTATTGTAACTATCCATCGTAGAGGCTTGCGCAAAAAAAGTTATTACTAAAACGGCAAATACAAAAACCTGGAAAATATTTTCGAGTTTTTGAAATGGCCGCTAGAGGGCGTAACTGCAATCTTGAATCTAAAAAAGTGATGTTTCTGTGAATTCTGCTATATTAACCTAATAAAAAAATAACTGATCTTTGAAGTCGAGGATAATCTGAACTTTTTTTGTTTGGCACTTTTTGACGTATGTCTAAAAATAAAGTGGTGGGGGGCATTCAAAAGTTTCCTTAAATAACCCCCTGTATCTTCGAAACGGCTAAGCCGATTTTAACACACTTGAGTGCGTTGAAATGAGCTATTCTTGGGCTACAAATGTTATAATATTTGAAGTTTTGTTAGTTTCACAGGTCGTCGCTAGAGGGCTTTGTTCGACATTCCGACAGAAACGGTTAATTTTCGCAAAAAAAATTAAAGGCATTGGTATGACTTTTTTCGTGAACAAGTAGCTAAATGATACCTAAACAAGCTCGCTAAAACCGCATCTCGATATATTGTTCCTAACCTAAAATATCGGCAAAAGAAAACTTTATTTGAAAATCCCTTCAATTTTTATTTTTTTAACTATATTTTTCTGGAATTGTTTCTATTATGTCAGTTATGGCCCTAAAAAGGACCGATTTAAAGGAGGAAGGTTTTCAATGCCCCCGTAAATGCTCGAAATGCTGACCATCACGCTCTATGCATTGCTGAAGCCTCTCATGACTAGACAAAACTGCAGCTTCAATTTCGGCTCTCGGTATGTTACGTATTATTGCGTTACGAATCCGGTTTTTCATATCTTCTCTAGTAGTAGGTTGAGTCCGAAACACGATGTCCTTTAAGCGCCCCCATAAATAAAAATCGAGGCAAGTTAAGTCTGGCGATAGCGGAGGCCAAGGAAACAGACTTCGATCAAAATCTTCCACTGTCAAGGCCTGATGCAAAACGACATGATATGGGTGCATTCTTAAAGTAATTAAAAAAAGTTTAAAGGAATACCTATATATTTTGATGGCCATTAGAACTTACCTATGGTCCTTCAAAATATTTTGAACCGTTGTCCGTGATATGCCCAACTCAGTGGATAATGCTCTTGTGCTAACATGAGGATTCCCTTCAATATAGCCCAGTACACGGTTAATATTTTCTTGTGTTCTTCCAATTCTTTGCCGTTGAAACGTACGCTGAAAACTACCATTGGCTCGTAAGCTCGCCACTAATCGGGGAAGAACTCTTACATCGCAAGGACGCCGATTTGAGTATCGAGCCGCGCAAACTATTTTAGCTACTGCGGCATTCTGAAGTCATTCAAAATAAACCGCAAACATATCAACAGCTTCATTATTCGTAAAACGCATTTTGAAGGCACAAAAATTGCTCAACGCAACGCGAAAGTATTGACAACTACTGACAATTTGAGGATTATGTATGTTTTGTTTAGGTATCTGTTTCCATTGCATGCTTCTATTAATTGTATTTTTCGTAACAAAAAATAGGTCTTTCGTATAACTTTTAGCATTGCGTACTTGCCCGTAGCAATTTCAAAAATGGTGATTTTATTCTGGTAAATAAATTTACAAACATTTAAAATCGCAATTTCTAGGTAACCCATTCAGAGCCGAAATTGAAGCTGCAGTTTTGTCTCCCCATAAGAGGCCTCAGCAATGCACAGAGTGATGGTCAGCATTTCGAGCATTTACGGGGGCATTAAAAACCTTCCTCCTTTAAATCGGTCGTTTTTAGGGCTACAACTTACGTAATAGAAACAATTCCAGAAACATATAGTTAAAAAAAAAATAAAAATTTAAGGGATTTTCTTTGGCCGATATTTTAGGTTAGGAACAAGATATCGAGATGCGGTTTTCGCGAGCTTGTTTAGGCGTCATACCAATGCATTTAATTTTTTTACGAAAATTAATCGTTTCTGTCGTAATGTCGAACAAAGCCCTCTAGCGACGACATGTGAAAATAACAAAACTTCAATTATTATAACATTTGTAGCCCAAGAAAAGCTCTTTTCAACGCGCTCAAGTTTTTTAAAATGGGCTTAGTCGTTTCGAAGATACAGGGGGTTATTTAAGGAAACCTTTGAATACCCCCACCACTTTATTTTTAGACATACGTCAAAAAGTGCCAAACAAAAAAAGTTTATCCTCGACTTCAAAGATCAGTTATTTTTTTATTAGGTTAATATAGCAGAATTCACAGAAACATCACTTTTTTAGATTTAACATTGCAGTTACGCTCCCTAGCGGCTATTTCAGAAACATGAAAATATTTTCCAGGTTTTTGTATTGGCCGTTTTAGTAATAACTTTTTTTTCCGCAAGCCTCTACGATGTATAGTTTTCCAGATACAGTACCTCGCATTCTTGGTTGGCTACCCCGTAAAAATTTTTTGTTCTTATTGTTGTGAAATATAGGATACCGATATAATTTTACGTTGGTAAGTAAAAGACGTCGTTAAGTAAAATACTTACCGACGAGTTGGGCTTCGCAACCAGTAAACATATCCTACTGTCTTGGAAACAGATAGCGTAAATAAACGAAAAAGCTCAATCGTGCAAAAAAATGTTAACCTCTGTCTCTCATGAAGTTTTAAACGTCTGTTTGACATAGATTATTGTTTTTGCGTTTACAATGTTGCCTATTTTCGTAATGAACTTCTTGTAAAAGTGGTTGCATAATTATCCTAAAACAAAATTTGTTAAAATTATTTCATTTCTTTTCATTGCCATTTTGTAGATTGGAAAATCGTGTGGTGTTCCACACCAAATATTTTAAGTTAATATCTATAATTATGTCTTTCCACGTGTAAGGTTTACGCGTCCATCTGATATCGATTATTCTTGTTATTTTTACAATGTTGTCTATTCTCGATATGAACATATTACAAAAGAGGTTGCATAATTATCTTAAACAAATACATTTCATTTTAATTTCCATTTTGCAGGTTGGAAGGTAGTGCGTTGTTTCACGCCAAATATTTTTGTAGTTGGCAAGACCAGAAGCAAACAGAAGAACCAGGATTGTGCATGTAATTTTTACATTTATTTAATTTTAATTTATAAATAATTCTTTACAAAGTCAAATATTATGTGTTCAAATATTATTATACATATTATATGACATGTTAAAAATATCAGTCGCGTAACATTAATTACATTTTGTAAAAATACTCAAAATAAAAATTCTCGTGCACAAGTACTAATACAAAATTAAAATTTTAGATAACTGGAAATATTCTAACAAAATTGAAAGTGAAATTCGCTGATAAAGGGCAAGAAAACGGTCCGCCTTATTTCGACGCGGTCACATCGACACCACCATTTCGACGCAAACTTATCTCGACACGAACACATCTCGACGCGTGCTAATTTCGACGCGAGAACATACAGGGTGTGGTGCGAAGAGCTTTGATTAAAAGTAACGGCGGATACAGTTATGTTAAAAATCTGAAATTACGAAGCTGTAGGTTTTGGATGACGCTGAGTTCAAATATAATATTGTCCTGAATGTGGCACTTCCGGTTATACCGGAAGTAGACATCAATTTTGTTATTTTAAATGGAACCTAATATTTTTTATTTTATTTTCGAATTCTACATGAAATTCTAGATAAAATTTGTGCACAATGTCCTATACCAAAAATGAAGTATTTTCGAGACATTTCTATTTTTTTTTTAATTTTGAAAAAATCCTAGTCCACATTGAATAACGATATCTCCATCAATAATGAAGCTATAATAAACAACAAGCGCTTGTCCGTTCTCCATATATCCATCTCATTGATATTTCATTGGGTGTTTTAAACTCAGCCGCCAACATGCACAATTTAAATCATTTATAAGTTGCTTACTTTAAATAGAACACCCTGTATTTTATTACATTTTCCGCTGTATTTTTTTAAGCCAATTCGCTTGGTATCAGTATTCCCTATACCTAAATCCAACCACTTTTGAGATATTTCATTACCTTAGTTAAAACGTAACAACACTTAATTATTTCAACATTAGTAAAGGGTAGGCCATGGCTGTCAAAGATCTGATAGTTAGAACGTTAATTGTTTATGTTGTTTTGACAGTTTTCTTTACCAGTTTGTATTTCATAGTAAATAATGGCAAATGTAGGATTTACTAATGATGATTTTTTAAATCTTATTATTATTTACGGCGAGTGTAATAGAATTGTTGAACGGACTTGCCGTGTTTTTGCAGAAAGATATCCAAATCGACCAAATGCAACTGGTGATATTGTAAGAAGATTGCTTAAAAACTGCCGTCAGTTTGGTCAATTTAAGACAAAAATTAATAAAAATAAACCACTAGTGGACAGTGACATAAACGAAATTAATGTTTTGGGTTATTTTACGGCCTCTCCAAATGCCTCCATTAGAGATTGTGAGAGAGATCCTTAATTTGTCGACGAGAACAATTTATCGCATTTAAAAAAAAACAAATGGAAATCATTTTCATATCATTTGGTGAAACACTTACAATTAGGTGATCTTCCTCGAAGGGTAGAATTCTGTGAATGGTTTTTAATGAAGGCCCAAGAGGATGAAAACTTCATAAAAAAAGTTATATGGTGTGTTGAAGCAAAGTTTAGCAAAAATGGATTATTTAATCGACATATTTCCCATTTTTGGTCTAATGAAAATCCATATGTTAGTAGAGAATTTTATGATGAAAATTTAAATGGTACAAGATATTGCCACATTTTAGAAGAAGCCATACGACCGGCGTTACATACTTTAAGAAATGGAGAGGCGGCTTCAGCTTGGTATCAGCAAAATGGAGCACCTCCTCATAACTGTGGCCTGTTGCTCAGCATCTTTATGACATGTTTGATGATAGATGGATTGCCAATCAGGGTCCGTTTCGTTGGCCAGCTCGCTCTCCTGATTTGGCTCCTCTAGATTTAGGTATTTGGGGTTACATTAAAAATCAGGTATTTTCCAAACCTGTTACGACAAAGGAAGATATGATGCAGAGAGTCTTACTTGCTTTTAATTCTCTAACACCCGACCACATTTCCAGAATTACAATACATAACTTAATGAAAGGGATTCATAAATGTTTAGAAGTAGATGGTGCTAATTTTGAACACTTATTACAAAACGTTATTTGTTTAATATTACATTTAGTTATTTTTGTTTGTACGTTAACTAATTAAATTAATACAAAATACCTGGTTAACGTTTTTAATGATATCCACAATTACTAATCCTTTCAGGCTATTGGTTACTTTTCAGAATTAATAACTTATGAAAAAATAACAAAATATCACCTTAAATAATGGAAATCATGGCCTACCCTTTACTAATATTGAAATAATTAAGTGTTGTTATGTTTTAACTAAGATAATGAAATATCTCAAAAGTGGTAGGATTTAGGTATAGGGAATACTGATACCAAACGAATTGGCTTAAAAAAATACAGCGAAAAATGTAATAAAATACAGGGTGTTCAATTTAAAGTAATGATTTAAATTGTGTATGTTGGTGGCTATGTTTAAAACACCTTGTATGAAATATCAATGAGGTGGATATATGTAGTTAACGGGCAAGCGCTTGTTGTTTATTGGTTACAACTTCACGTCACTAGCGTCGTTATTAATGGAGATATCGTAATTCAATGTGGACTAGAATTTTTTCAAAATTTTTAAAAATATCGAAATATTTCGAAAATACTTCATTTTTGGTATAGGATATTGTGCACAAATTTTATCTAGAATTTCATGTAGAATTCGAAAATAAAATAAAAATATTAGGTTCTATTTAAAATAACAAAGTTGACGTCTACTTCCGGTATAACCGGAAGTGCCACATTCGGGACAATATTATATTTGAACTGAGCGTCATCGAAAACCTACAGCTTCGTAACAGATTTTTAACATAGCTGTATCCGCCATTACTTTTAATCAAAGCTCTTCGCGCCACGCCCTGTATTTTGTCTTTCTACCCATTAGAATCGCATGTACGACTATTATTATAATTAATAAATGCCATTTCACATTTTTGTAAATAAGTCGTAATTAAAATTAAGAAAAAGCACATGCGTTATATCAATTTAATCATAAATGCCAACAGTTTAGGAATTATTTACATTATTATTCCCATTTACAAAGTGACTTAAAAGTAAAAAAAAATACAAAAAACCTTAACCCATTAGAAAGAAGATGTGTAATAATGGTGAAAGTTTGCATTTTCATACGTTATTTTTAGTTTGAACGTACTGTAATGGCGGTATTAAGCTCGCGTCGGTGTCGAAGTGGGAGCGTCGAAGTGGCCGCGTCGAAATGAACTGTTCCGCAAGAAAAATAGTATATTATTCTGTCCATTATGACCTAACTTGTAAATATTTCAAAGTATCAGTTTATATTTTCACACTTCACTCACTCAAGCTTTTAAGTGGGGAATTCATGTTTTTACATTGAGCCTCCACCAAATTTTTCCTAGAGGCTCCACTAGAGTAACTCAGGTTCTTAAATAATTCTTTTCAATATTTTATGTTATCCCAATTGAACTCCATTTTTAAGTGATTTTACCAAATTTCTAAGGTTCTTATATGCAAATAATTTATTATTTGATGTTAATTACTTGTTCCAATTGAACTGGCGGCATTTTTTAATGTTGATTTTTTATTAGTATATTCAAACATTTTTCAAAAGTATTAAGCAATTAAAAAATTTAGATGTTTTGCAGATCGATGAGGTTTTACACTTGCAAGTTTATTAGGATAAACCTCTTTAAGAATGCGATGCCTCAACTCCTGTAAAATATTTGAACATTTTTGACCTTCACATTTTAATTTTATGTTAATGTTTATTAGAATTTTTATAACACACTTTGAAAAAAAACAGAATTTTTAATTTAATTACAGTTTGAAGTATGGTGAAAGAAATAGTCCTATTTAAGATTCTTGCGCAACCCTCTCGTAACTTTTAGTGAAGTGAGCTGCCTTTATATAATTAGACTTTAAATTAAACATATCAAGGTGTAACCATTGATTATAATTTGGAGCATGTTATATCAAATATTTTAAGAGCAAGAATTTATCTCTAAATAATGCAAATACTACGTACCAATTGATTATTTTTTCGTAAATGTTTGGTGACTACAAAATTTATTTCTATTTATGAATCACCATAAAGATAAATATAAAAATTTAATAACAGTGTAGTAATTTACATTAACTTATTAATAATGGTGTATTTTTAATAGTTGGTATAGGTAACGCAATTTGTTGGTGTGGGTAGGTATGTATCAATTTTAAAATTTGAAGAATTGTAGTAATTGTATGTATTATCATCAATAGAACAGAAAAATGGACTTTTGGCACCATTTTGTGTTTTTTCAAAATAAAATATATTTGTAAAAATAACTGCATTATGTTGCGTAGGTACATAACTTGAATTTAGTCGAACAAGTTGCGTCGAGATTAATCAAATTTAATTAATAATTAATTTTCTTAATGTAATTAAAAATACTTTTTTTTATAAAAAGTAAGAATTTAAACACTCTCGAGTATGCATTCATTTTTCTAAATCTTGAATTACGGAAAACTTTTTAAAATGAAGAAATAACCCATAAATGACAATTTTTACAGCACACTTTTAAGTAAAAGCTAAATAATTCTTAATGTAACTTAAAAACGAGTTCATTCAGGCCCCCGTAACCGGGCGTGCAACGCGTGCAACGCACGCGGGCGCCACCCCAAGGGGCCGCCAAATTGAAAAAAAAAATATAAAAAAATTTTTTTTAATAATAATGCGCAGGGTGAATAAAAATAGAGAGAGAATAAAAAAATTCAAATATTTAACTAGTTTGTCGCCTTTTGCTTCTTAACTGCTCGCTCGGGTTTTAATTCTCGGAAACTTAGGTCGCTTGACTTGCCGCTTTGAGGTCGGTGTGTTTCCAGTGACCGTTCTACTGCTGCTCGTATTCGCTTCGGTATGGTTGTCGTCGAATTGTGGAATAAAAATAAGTAACTGCCTTTACTTGTCAAGTTTCAAGTAAATACTTAGTGGCCACATTTAGTTTGTTAAGGATTAACAAGTATTAACTTACTTTCGGATTGACGGGTAAAAGCGTTCACTTGTTTTTATTCACCCGACCCAATGTAAGAAATATTTATTTTGGTGCTACAACATTAAATTTTCATACAGTTTTAACTTAAGGTTTTATTAAACACTTAGAAATGAAATTAATAATTTTATCAATATTTGTATATAATATACATAAATAATGTTTTTAAGTCAAACTACTACTTTAAATAAAATCTGGTGCACTAAAAACGGGAAAATAATTAATAGGACACATTATGAGACTTTCTAAAGATTCTAACCTCTTTAAAAATTAACAATTAATTTAAAATGTGGGATGTAGGTTAAAATATTTTTTTAGCGAACTTGCGCCCCACGTTTTTATTTTTAATTGTTAAATGTTCCAGAGGTCAGGATATCTCAGAAATATTTTTACCTATACTTTCTATTTTTTGGTTCTTAGTTTTTCACTTGACTAGAATTACCTCTACTCTACGACTGCAACATTAAATTCAGGATAAAAAGACCTTCAAAACGAGGTATCACTTGATCTCCTTCTAATGTAAAATTTTTAAGGGCAGCCCTCACCCTCGCTCAGGGGTTGATACTGTGGGGTTAAACATAAAATATGATAATATCATATTTTCACGGAAACCTAAAATATGTGCGAAAAGTTTTGTAAGAACCGGTTGAGTAGAAAAGCTATTGCAAGATTAAAAACAAACAACTATACAGGTCGAGCGATATTAAATAAAATCGTTTATTAACAATTAAACCCTTATTTTAAATTTTTGTTAATATTTAACATTTTTTTTGTAAATAAAGAATTGCATTTTTTTTAAACCAAATCCGAATATTATGCAGTATTCGTAAATCGCCAAGCTTGTCTATAAACGTGAAAACTTGTCCAGACTTGCATTTTTCCAGTTCGGACTCGAAAGGTTCACGGGTATAAATTAAAACAACGAAAGGCGTTAGCTAATCAGTTCTTGATATTCACACAAGAAAACGGAAGATAAATTATAAATTAGACGTGTTTTAAAGTGGTGGAAAGGAAATATTCGATTCGACCAAGTGTTTTATACTTTTTGTTATTGTGTTTGGTATGGAAATTAAATTAAGGGTGAAATGGTTATATCCAGTGTTGGGTAAGATCCATTTATTTAGGATCTAGATACAGATCCAAACACATTTTTAAAAACTGATCTAGATAAAGATCCAAGATCCGTACGTAAAAATGGATCTAGATAAAGATCAAAGATCCTTGAAATGGGATCTAGATCTTTTATAAAGATCCGACATTCCTAAAATTGTTTCGAGATTTTTCTAATTATTAATATTATCTTTAATTGCTAGTATTGCTACTGATGAGTAGTACTCCCATTCCCATGATCATTTTTCATGTAATACAAATATTAGTCCGTAAGGTTAAATTATTAAGAAAAATAATATACAAATATAATTTTATAGGTTTTTATTGAAAACTGACGTTAATTATTTAACGCACTACAAATTACAAAATTAGTATTAGGTACACATTTACACTTGCAAGTTGCAATGTTAATTGTTAATTTAACTTAACACATAGTTGTTATACAATTATAAGGATAAGGACATTTATCTAAATTATTATAAGTATACATTACATAATTACATTTTATTATCTAATTTTATTTTATTTTGTTTTAAAATTAATAGCATCTCAAATATATCATCACCTAATCTATTCCTACGAGGAGTTAAAATTAGTCCACCCATACTAAATATCCTTTCAACAGGGGCAGATGAAGGAAGTATAGAATTATATTTTAAAAAGATTTCTTTTATAGCAGGGTACATATTTAGTTGCTCATAGTTAGTGCTTGCGTCTTTAAAATAATTTGTGCATTCTGAATCAAATGTTGTTTGCGATTGAGTATTTATTTTTAAAAAATCAAAGAATTCGTCCGTGACAGAGGATTTTTTTTCAGTAAGTGTGAACTGAATTTCTGATTCTGAATTATTAAGATTTTCTTGAAATCCGGAATTGTTAAGTTCACACAATAATTGCGTTTGACAGAATGCTGTTTCATTTTTAAAGGGGATAATTTTTAACCACCATAATTTAAATTTTGGGTTAGAAATTGTGGATAACAGGTATGGTCGACTACTAGAATTTTAATATCCATTATATTAGAGAAACGTCTTGTAAAGCCGTTCAATAAACATTCTCTTAATTTAGAACAAAATGTCAGTTTTGTCATTGCTTCTAAGCTAGTTTTAATTTTGAAAAGTGTTGGCAAAACAGTACCTAACTGACAAGTTTTTTCATCTTGTAAAATATCTATTGCAATGGCTATAGGTTTTGTAACAGAAATATATTCGTTTAAAAACACAAAATCTGACAGTTGGAACACGTCTAATTTTAATAACTTACAAACATCACTTAATTTTGCTTCAATATTAATTAGTTTAACACATGCGTCATACATGGAATTCCAACGAGTAGGACAAAGAACTTTCAATTTGACACCGCAAACATTTTCTAACTGATCCGACGCCTTAGTTGACCTACTCACTAAATTCCATAAAGAATAAGCTTTCCCAAAAACAGTATCGTATATTTTTTTATACCTTATGTTTTCAAATGCTTTAGCTGCATCTATCGTAATTACAAGGCTGAGTGTATGCGAACAACACTTAAAATGTTCGGGCAAAAGCACGTAAGTACTGTCAGTATCAAAAGCAGGTAATGATTCAACATCTACATCATTTTGATTTTGCAACTCTGTTAATTCGCTATCGCTGCTCTTATTACATATAGAAGCAGTAAATACGTTAAAAGCTTTATTAAAGTTGCTTGCGTTATCTGTTACCGTTCCTGAAATTTTACCGAGATTTAATTTGTATTCGTTATGAATTTCACTTATTAATTCCGCAATTCTGTCAAATGTGTGCAAATTTAAATCGCCTACAGCTTAATGCAAAAGATTTACGTTGGAAGCTATTACTATCGATAAAGTGTGCAGTCATACCAAGATAACTTTTGTTATTGGTGCTCCAAACATCTGCAGTTGTACAGACGTATTTGGTTTTATTTAATTCTTCTATTACAGCACCAATAACTGCTGATTTCTCTTCTTCTAATTTACTCTTGAGCGTTTTTCGGTCACAAGGTTTTTGCCAGAAAGTCCTTCTACTAACCTAATAAATGCGGGTTTTTCGACTGTACAAATAGGCCTCATCTCTTCAATTATGTAATCTAAGACGAGTTTGTTAACCGAGTTCTTTGTGGTAGAACTGGTAGATCGTTGAAAAATGTTAGTCTTGTTGAAATTCTTCATTGATAAAATTTCGGTTTTACTTTTTTGTTGTCTTTTCTGCATCGAATTTGCTAAATGTTACTGGATGCTTTCTCTAGAAAAAAGGAGAAAGTGTATGTTAATTTATAAAATTTAGATTGAAGTCACTTCAAGTTTCAGTCACAATTTAGATAACACCAATTTTGAAAGCGACTGAATCCCATCTTTTTATGAATACAGGTATCATAAACATTTAAAAAGTTTTTGATGCATTAGGGACTTTAAGAAATAAATCTCAACCTTTTGTAAACGTTCTTTACACACGAGAAACTAAGTATTTTGCAACAAAAATACTTTACGTAATTCATATAGAATTTAATAAGAAAAATTAAGTCTACAAATCACGTTTTGATATATCAGATGATGTATTTCGTAAGAATCCAATAAATGATACTAAAATTCTGCCAAAAACTATATTAATACATACCTTCATATGCCGAATAAAATTTCCTGTTGAAGTCACATGACCTTGTATTTGTGCGGGAGAATTTAGACATTGGGTCACTATCTTGTTGTCACATTTTGATAAAATTTTATAAAATTTACCGCTTAAGATTGGCGGAACTTCCATTAATTCAGCTTCGTCACTCATTGTTAATCTAACTAACAATTAACAAATGTGCTTTACTTAAAGTCATATTCTTAAGAACTGAAGACAAGATTGTTGTTTTTCTATACCTCCTTTTGTTCGATTAAATTAGCAACAGGGAATTCCAGTTCCACTTAACTTTAGTACCTACTTTAATGGATGGATGACCCCATTGTCATTATTCATTATGTCATTAGATTAGCACTTAGCTGTCATTACCTGCCTTTGTAGCTTTGGGAAACAAAAACAACCGACGGAAATACTAACAAAGGAAATGAATAGTTCTATTATTGGTTATTTCGGAATTTAACATGCCTCAGGCAGTAGGTAATTGTGTAAATGTGTGTGTATCTCTGTGGGGTACGGATCTAACGGTCGTAACAGAGCATAATGTATTTTTTAAATATAAAGCTCTGTTGCCTCAAGCCAGTTAAAAATTTCACAAAATACTCTTAAAATACGTTTTAAAATATTCTAATGGATCTTTGGATTCAAGTACTAAAGATCTGTTATAATGTGATCTAGATCCAGATACTAGATCCTAGCAGAGCAAAGTATCTACATCCAGATCATAGATCCGTTTAGTGGATCTAGATCCTGGATCTAGATCACTTTGATCTAGATCCTACCCAACACTGGTTATATTATATCACACAAAAAATAATATAAATAATTGGACATATTCTAATAAAGTAATAAAATCCAAAATTAGTTTTTTTAAGGCATATCAAAGTTTATTTTAAAAATTTTGTCAATGTAAATAGTCACCCTTTATATTATTATACAATAGTTACATAGTTAGATTCCACATAAAACTCGAGGATAATCTCTTAAGATTTAATGGCTTTTGGGATATTTTAATTTTCATTATTTCAAATAATATAGCTTTTAACTATTAAAATTTAAATCAAGTATTATACAAATTTTGTTATGCCAAGTCATTGCCTATAAAAATTCAAATTAAATAATAAATGTCTTGTTTATAGGAAAAAAATTCAAATGTAATTTCTGAAATAAAAATTAAAAAGGTAATAATGTAAAGGGTATTCCATTCAAATTACCGAAGTTGACATCTCTTTCCGGTATAGCCGGTAGTGCCAAAACTGTCAAAATATTGTATTCGTCTATCATCCAACGATCTCACCACGTTTCTTTTTTAAATGTTTTCTGAGCCAAGAACATCTTAATACATTTTATATTGATTTAGCATATTAGCTTATATTAGCTTCACTTGCTTAATTCTAGGAACCACAGAAGAGAAAACGACCTTCTGGCGCAAAATTTCGGGAGCAAAAAAAAGTTAGAGCTCAAGAAAGGGAGAAGATGGCTGGCAAAATGAAAGATTTCTTGGCGAAAACTCCAGTTTCCAATGCAGAAACAGAAGCTTTAGAGAGTCAATGTTCTGAAGCAGTCGCTGTTTCACCTGTTCCTGCACTTGAACCATCTACGAGTACATCAACTCTCAGTGAAAACGTAGAATCGGTCAAACCCACCGGCTCAACAATAGAGGCTACAAGTGAAGCTGAAACCGAAGCCTTGACTGAATTAGGCCCTGAGATGACAAGTACCATTCTTCTATCAGAGGATCCTGGTCTGTGACCTGGAACCATTAACAACGAGGAAGTCAGAAGGTTGGTTGAGCGAGGACCTCCTTTGATAGGACGCAATTATCAATTTCCTACAAATCAAGACAAAAGAAAATTTTCAAGTACGTACTTTGTCAGAAAACTGGAGAATGGTGAAACAACAGAGAGAATTTGGCTTATTTATTCAGTTTCAAAAAACTCTATATTTTGCTTTTGTTGTAAGGTTTTCGGTACTTTTTCTGATTCAAATGGTTTTTCTGTTTGGCAACACTTATCGTTGGCTATAAAAGGACATGAAACATCAATTGTACATACTGTTTATATGAATACATGGATGAGTTTGAAAAAAATTTTAAAATTATTTACTACTGTAAACGATCATCATTTACGGGTTTTAGAAACCGAAAAAAAATATTGGCATGATGTTCTGGAAAGAATTGTTGCAGTCGTAAAATTTTTGTCCCGACAATGTCTAGCATTTCAGGGTTCTTCTAAAATACTTTTTCAACATGATAACGGAAATTTTCTTAAGGCTGTCGAGATGATTTCCTCATTTGACCCTGTGATGAGAGAACATCTTAGTAAAGTGCAAAACTCCCAGGAAAATTCTTTAAAAAAAAGTCGTTATTTAGGCTATCATATTCAAAACGAAATTGTAGAATTAATGGTACGCAGTTCCAAATATTATTCAATAATTATGGACTGCACGCCAGATACAAGTCACACAGAACAAATAAGCCTCGTTTTGCATTATGTGGTGTTAAATCATGATTGTAAAAAAGTTCAAATACAAGAGAGTTTTTTAGCTTTTAACCCAATATTCGATTCTACAGGATAAGGACTATTTAATTTTGTAGTTGAACTTTTACGAAATTTAAATTTAGATATTAAAGACATGAGAGGTCAAGGGTATGATAACGGTGCCAATATGCGTAGAAAGCATATTGGCTTACAAAAACGTATACTGGACGCTAATCCTCGAGCTTTTTTTGTGCCATGCGTTGCACATAGCTTAAATTTAGCAGTAAATGATGCTGCTAAAGTATCAAATGAAACAGTAAACTTTTTTAATATAGTACAAGAACTCTACGTTTTTTTCTCTTCCTCCACAAAAAGATGGGATGTTATTAAAAAAAATGTTCCTGAATTAAATCTAAAACCCCTAAGTGATACTAGATGGTCAAGTAGGGTACCTAGATGCTATAATGCCATTAAAATTTCATTTAATTAAAATTTGTGAGAGTCTTCTAGAAATAGCGGATAACGATACTTTTAACATAGAAAGTAGGCATAAAGCAAGTTCTTTACTATTAAATATCCAATCATTTAAATTTATTTGTAGTGTAATTATTTGGATGTTTTATTTCAGATTAATATTGTAAGCAAAATAATGTCAAGTGGAACAATTGACATTAAAGTATGTCAAAACTATTTAAAGAAGTTAGTCGATCATTTCAAAAATTATAGAAATGATCATTTCTTTGAGGAAGGCAAAATTAGCCACCGATCTTGAGATAGAGCAAGATTTTCCCGCAATCAATACTACTAGACGAAAATATAAACCAAAGTTTTTTGATTATGAACATAGGGACGAAGCACCTCAAAATGCCAAAACCGCGTTTAAAGTTAATTTTTTTTTAAGAATAATTGATCAAGTACTAAGTTCTTTAAATAGAAGATTTGATATGATCTCTAATTATGACAATGTTTTTGGTTTTTTTAGTAATATTTTTACACTATGTGACGATGATCTCCTAAAAAACTGCCAAGCTCTACAACAGAAGCTTACTGATGCGGTAAAGATGGAGGCTGATGTTGAGGCAGACGTTCTGTTTAATGAGATTAAAGCTCTGAAGTTATTTTCAATTCCTCATTCTTCAAACCCTCTGGATATATTGCAATATATATTTGAATACAATTTAATCTCATCTCTGCCAAATGTTACAATTTCCTTAAGAATACTCTTAACTTGACCAGTATTTGTGGCTTCTGGGGAGAGGTCATTTTCCAAATTAAAAATAATAAAAAATTTTCTTCGATCAACTATGCATCAAGAGAGACTATCTGGGCTAGCAATGTTATCTATAGAGTAGGAGATGGTTAACAAAATCGATTTTGATGAAGTAATAAAAGAATTTGATGCCCTTAAATCAAGAGAAACACCTATTTAACCTAATAAAAGTTGTAGTTTTAAGTGACAGATTAAAAATTTTTTTTGTTATTAATTAATTTATTAATTATTATTTCCAATAAAAATTAAATTAAAAAAATTCTGTTTTATTATAAAATAAAAAAAAAAAATTTTTATAACTGGATTTCGTACATTAATAAAGGGCGCCAAAATAATGTCCCGCACGCGGGCACCGCTCAGCCTTGCGGGGGCCTGCGTTCACTTACATTATGTAACGTTTTGACTATTTTATTAAAATTAATTACATATTATTACATTGCTTTATTTTTCAATAATTACATTTGTTTTATCGAAACATGGCTATTATTGTCTACTTAATACAGTATTCAACTGACCTGTTACGTACGTCATAATAGCATAGTTACTGTTTCACAACATCATAGTTACCTAGTACGCGAGTTTGTGTGGGAATGTGAAGATTGGTTTTGCCATAACTCAGGATACAACTTAGTAAATATTATTAACCATGCCATGTTTCGATAAAACCTTGTATTTAATGCGGATATTACGATGGTAACAATAAACTCGTATGTTGCTACGCAACATCCTCCTCGTTAATTATGACTATCTAAACGTCCTCCTTAAATAAATAGCTAGTATGGAAACATGGCTATTATTGTCTAATTAGTATAGTAGTCAACTTATCTATTACGTACGCCATTACAAGTGCTCATAATGGCATAGTTACGGTTTCTCAATATCACAGCTACCACAGTACGTGAGTTTGTGTGGAAAGTACAGGTTTGTTTTACCGTAACCAAGAGTAAAATAGTTGCTGACTTGTTTTGCCATAACCCAGGATACAACTAACCAAATATTATCCACATGCCATGTTTCAATAAAGCCCTGTACGTAATACGTATATTAAGATAGTCAGATTAAACACAGATGTTGCTAACATCCGCATTAATTATGACTATCTCAGTATCCTTTTTAAATAAATAATTATTATCGAAACATGGTTATTATTGTCTACTTAATACAGTAGTCAACTTATCAGTTATGTACGTCACAACAACTGCTCATAATAGCATAGTTACAGTTTCACAATATCATAATTACCTTAATACGCAAGTTTGTGCAGTAAGTGCATATTTAAATTTTTATTCTTTAACCTTACCTCGAGGGATTCTATACTTCATAGCACTAATGTTTAAAATACAATGTAATTCCACAATTTCATTTATATTATTATTTATTTCTCCACGCGTTTCTAAACACCATGTATCATTATAAAGATAAAATGTACAAGTAAAATAACGAACAAGTAGTTATAGTAGGTAATAATTAAGGTAAAATAGAAAACTTGACATAAATTGTAATTCTATATTTAAAATATATGTTAAAACTTAGTCTACAAGAACAACCTGTTCGTTCGTTAAAGGTACATTCGGTTTATATTTACAAATTTCCAATGCTTCCAATACATTCAATTTATCTTTTTTATTATAAAAATGTAAAATTTAATATTGTATTGTGAAGTCACAAGGAGATTACTTCCTATTTACTATTATTTACTATGTACGTCATAATAGCTTAGTTACTGTTTCAAAATATCATAGTTACCATAATACGCGAGTTTGTGTGGAAAGCGCAGATTTGTTTTACCGTAACCAAGAATAAAGTAGTCGCTGACTTGTTTTGCGGTAACCCAGGATACAACTTACCAAATATTATCAACCATGCCATGATTCAATAAAGTATTGTATTTAATACGGATATTAAGATAGTCACCATAAATTCGGGCGTTGCTAACACCTCCGGTAACTATAACTTTTTTAATATCCTTCTTAAATAGATAGCTATTATCGAAAGATGGCTATTACTGTGTACTTAATACAGTAGTTAACACACCTGTTACGTACGTCATTGTAACAAGTGCTCATAATAGCATAGTTATTGTTTTATAGTATCATAGTACCATAATACGCGAGTTTCTGCGGAAACTGCAGATTTGTTTTGCCGTAGCTAAGATTAAATAGTTGCGGGATTATTTTGCCGCTACCCAGGATACAACTTAAAGCCTTGTATTTAATATTGGTATTGTATGGACACAATACACTCGGATGGTGCTAACATCCTGGTTAGCTACGACTAACTTAATATGCGTTTTAAACAAATAGCGATTATCAAAACATGGCTAGTACTATCTGCTTAATACAGTAGTCAACTTACCATTTACGTACGTCATTATAACAAGTGCTTATAGTAGCATAGTCACCGTTTCATGATATGATAGTTAACATAATAAGCGAGTTTATGTGGAAGCTGCAGATATCTTTTGCCGTAACCAAGAATAGAATAGTTGCTGATTTGTCTTGTGGTAACCCAAGATTTTTGGGTTTTTTAATGGTATATTTTAAATTATACTATCTAAACGTTTCGATAACACTTAGAGTTATCTTAGTAAGTAGTAATATCTGTTAAGATTGTTAAATATGTTGTAAACAGTTTTGTCAAAGTTGAAAAATATAGAAGGATGTTAGGGGGAAACAATCTAAAGGCAAAGAATAGAAAGTCTCTTTTACGCTGGGCATATCAATAAATTTCCAGTTGCACCTACGCTTATATAGAGAAAAACCTATGCGTATTTGAGCAAGATAATTGATAAATCGACAAATTGATAAATTACATCCCAATTACAGATTCACATAAGGATATTGAGATATTTATAACCTTGACCTTAAGCTAAGTAGTAGTCTGTCTGTCTGCCTCTCTGTCTGTCTGTCTGTCCGTCTGTCAGTCTGTCCGTCTGTCAGTCTGCCCCTCCGTCTGTCTGTCTGTCTGTCTTTCTGCCTGTGTATCTGTCTGTCTGTCTGCTTGTCTGTCTGTCTCTATATCTGTCTGTCTGCCTGTATGTCTGTCTGTCTGTCTGTCTGTCTAGCTTTCCTTCTGTCTGTATAGTAATCGACGCGCTCAGTCAGTTAGTGATGGTCTGTCCGATCTATGACCGCACTACTGAGGACGAGGTTTTTCTGGAAATAAATCATAAATAGAAGGAAACAGTTATACTTACTATGTCTGTCTCGATCACTTGGAAAAGCCACCTGTCGAGGAGCTGCATTACAAACTCGTATATAAAGTTCTGAAAGCTCTTCAACAGCTTTCCAGTATCATCTCCAGATGTAAAATGGCGTGATCATACCCACTTAGTATAGCTAGGGTTGTAACACTGTGCCAGTCAAGGTATAATGTTACAAGCCTGGTGTGGGCCCGGCCGAGCTGCTCTTCTAGAGAACTCTCCGTAATCACGACATCATAACGCATGGTACTGTGGTTGTCAGGTGTAACGAAAGAAAGAATTATTATTAAAATAGTAGTACAAAGAGAATACATACCGTGAACGTCAGACGGTCGTATTTATCCAACTATCAAGTACATAATATCGCAAGACCAACATGGACTCATGGAACGCCGCTCCACTACCACTAACCTAGATTCTATGACACAATTCATTTCTGAAGTACTAGATAAGAAAGGGCAAGTAGATGTAATATATACGGATATATCCAAAGCCTTCGACCAAATTCCACATGATATCCTTATCGCCAAGTTAGATGATAACTATGGCTTTGATAAAAATTTACTGTTACTCTTCAATTCGTACTTGTCTGGTCGTACCCAATTTGTAATATTTAATAACTACTTTTCAAGTTCTACGCAACATCCGGGGTACCTCAAGATTCCAATTTGGGACCATTGCTATTTTTACTTTTCATCAACGAGCTCACTGATAACCTTACATGCTACAAACTTTTATTTGCCGAGGACCTAAAAATATTTGAATCTATCACTCCGTTGTATGTTTGTCATAAACTCAGAATCAACTAGAAGTCTTAGACGTTTGGTGTAACACGAATCGATTAGATTTAAACATATCTAAATGTAAAATATTGTCATACACGAGTAAACTTCAACTAATAACATTTAACTACATTATTAATTCTACTCCGCTAACCAGATATACCGAAATAAAGGATTTAGGAGTGTATTTTGACCATAAGCTCACTTTTTCTCAACACATCACAAACATTTCGCGCTCTTCAATGTCTATGCTTGGTCTAATCATACGTAATTGCAAATCATTTCAAAATACAACTGCTATCAAGACTTGATTTTACACCTTAGTTAGAACCAAACTCGAATATTGTTCACTAATTTGGTGTCCTCATTACGTTTATAAGAAGAGACAGAACATATCAAAAGAAAATTTACCTTTCGAGCTTGACAGTATCTACCCCGAGAGAGGATGTAATCAAGCAGCACTATTGTCTAGATTTAACATTCTATCTCTCCAAAGACGAAGACTTGTTAATAGCATAACGTTCCTGTTTAATCTACTGCGCAATAATATAGATTGTCCTTTTCTGCTATCCCATTTATGTTTTCATGTACCTCAGTATATTTCACATTATTCTTTTACATTTTACAACCCTACCGCGCGCACAAATATATTACCTAGATCACCTATGCAAATTATTAGTAGCACCTTTAATATCATTTCCAATGACGTTGATATGTATTATGACCTTTATTAATTTTTCGCATTTCCAATGTATCAGAGTATTAAAATATGTATCATTTGTTTTTTTTCCCTCAATTTTTAATTTTTTTTTTCATTATCTTAATTTTTTTATAAAATAGTTCTTGCTTAGAAAATTTCAATTTTAGTTTAGTAAACATAATTGTTCGTTTTTAGTTGTACTATGATAGCACTTGGAACACATATGAACTTTGTGTGTATTGTCCTGTAATTGGATTTCTTTATCTGTTGGGCAATAAATACTTATTATTATTATTAAGGACGTGTAAGATTCTTCAAAAAGTTATGTTTGTGGACTTAGAATAATTTTTTAATAAATTCTTTGAGAACGTGTAAAATTTTTCATAAAGTAATTTTTGAGGACACAAAAATTTTCAATAAAATCTTTAAGGACCTATAACATTTTTCACAAAGTTATGTTTATGGAATAATTATCATAAAACCATGACTTAGTATAATTTCCAAAAAATTCTTTTACTTTAAACAATGCAAATGTTTCTCCATTACTCTGTGTTTATTACTTTATCTTCTGTACACTAATACTAGGAATCGATTTTAGACTCAGTAAACCCAATTGGACCCGCCGCCGCCGTAGCGAACAATACTGTGTCAGCCGTGAACAGAGGTAACAATGCGCTTACATTTATTACTGCAACAGATCAGTAATTTAAGTTCTTTGGCCTTTTAGGTACGTCACGGTCATGCGTGGCTTATGATCGTCCCATACGGGTGGGTGTACGAGTGAACATCATAAGCCACGTTGTGATACTACCGCGGGATGATACTCCCATCCTGAAGAGCTACTACATGAAGGTGGTGATGACAGTGGCCTGGTGGAGAGCGGGCAGTTTTTCGACCAGGATGACCGTGAAGTAGCGTTGCGGTTTTTGGATACACCACCTCCAACGGGCGATTTGGATGTGGTATTAGCACTCACTTAAAAGCAGGCAGACGTGGACGAAATACTGCTCACCCTACAACCTGTACGTGAGCAGTATGAGATTAGACAGTCACCCGTGAGAGTAGATCAGCTAGTATTGTACCATGTCTTAAGTCCTGCCTGCATTGCAGAATTTGGGGATGAATAGTCTCCAATTGCCGCAAGGCGTTCATCGTCAAGGTCTGTAGCGCAGCCGGTGCTTGGGAGAGAGGAACCTCAGACTACTCTAACACCTACATGCGTTGTAGATGATCAGTCGCCCACGTCTTCAACAGACGAAGAGGGCAGAATAGTAGGGAATCCATTTGAAGGTTTTCTGAGCCCTACTTCTACCGTAGAATTTATGGAGGAGTGGTCGTACAGTAGTTCTACGGCAGGAGGAGAGGTCAGGGAGCACATTTCTGAGATTGTCCTGACCCCAACTTGTATCGAAAAGTTCGCTGAAGAGTGGAGTCCTTTGAATTCTTCAATACAAGTAGAGCAAATGGAGGATTCATCAGAGAGTATTCGCAGTCCTGTGTGTGCTGCGGATTTTATAGATAATTAAAGGTCTCTACATGACTTAGCATTATCTAGGAGTCCTGCAGCACCCATACAATACTTACCTGCACAGTCACCGGTGAGGAATATAATGGAAAACGCAGCATCTTCTTCCCAGAGTGTATTGAGCCCTAAATGCTGCTCGACGTAATTATAATCCAGATGACTAAATCTAAGGGAAAACATTGAGATCATTAAACCATTACTTCAACCTCGAAAACGACCCGCTGTATCAGCTATTGCACCACCTGCCACAAGATCTTGCACAACTTCTATCTCCAAATGAGGGGATGGAATGCAACCATTACGATATAATAACAAAGCAATTGAGTTTGTAGCTTGGAATGATCCGAATAAATTAGTGGATTGATTGAGGGAATTATTGGGATCAATGTCGGCAGGAAATGCTAGCAATCACAACGAAATAATATATATATATATATATATATATATAATTGACGAATTAAGTAAAGCGAAAGTAATAAAGTAATAATTGGAGTTACAAAGTCTTTCGAATATCAGCAGTGAAACGTTCCAGTCCAATTACCTACACATTACGTGATAGTCGAGATGAAGAGATGCAAGGAGCTAGAACTTCAAAGTGTGAAACATCCTGACATTTTCCTAGTTGAACGTGTAATGCGACGTAAAGGAAATATGTCTCTCGTTAAATGGTTACGTTTTGATAATTCTCACAATTTATGAATTTCTAACAAAGACATTTTATAATACGTTCTATACGATTATTTATATGCTCACTATGTTTCAGGTCAGGTCTTCCTTTAAAAGTAGGGGTAACTACACATACAGTATCGTTTTATTTCCAACGATGTCAGTAATACCAAACTGGGCGAAATTTGAAAAAAAAAAGGGACTACTGCCTTCTACTAATGCTACACGAGGTATATGAAGATGATTCATGCATACTCTGCGATGATGTGTACTATTTGGACAATTAATTTTTTATAAAGCATGTATTGTACATAATAAATAATTTCCTGGAAGTATCTTACTGTGTTCTACGGTGAGAAGATGTGTGACGTGCCACCAACCTTTTATTATAGTCAGTATCACAATTGTTTCGATAAACGTTTACTTACGTATCGAACATAGTCTGGAGTTCACTCACTTTTGCAGCAGCAGTGTTCATTTCCACATCTTCAGACGATAGGGTTGAATGCTTCCTGTGTGGAGCTCGAATTAACCGATGGCAACCATCGAACACTCCGCTACACGAACATCTCCGATAGGCACCACACTGCAATTGTACTGAATAAAACTGTTTTGTTCTTAGAGAAAATCACATATCTGAATAATAAACTGATTAAATTTGTACATATAACAAATAATTATATTAACATATAATTTTCTTTTTTTTTCTGTGTTTAGTGTTCCAAGTGTGGTATCAGACAATTGTAAATATTACATGAGCAGGCCTTGAAAAAATGAGATAGCTATCTGAGTAGATAGGGTGCGCAAATGGCCTTGAGAATGTGTAAGGTGTTAGTGATCTACGTATTTTGACACCTTGGAGATGTAGTAACCTAGGTAAAGTGGGACCTTGAGAAAGTAGCGTACACAAATGACCTAGATAATTTGTAACCTTAGGCTGGCGGGACCTTGAGAACGTGGTAACCTTGAAAATGTGAGACCTTGAAATTTTGGTGTGTTCCAGAACTGTCCAATCTTACCTACTTTTATTTATAGTTACTATGCTATCATTGATCGAAAACAGATTCGAAAAATGTTAAACAGTTTCTCTTGAAACCGCGGGAACGGATCTCAATTGGATAAAACTAGGTCATATGTAAAGATCAATAAAGTAAATATTTAAAATCTACACAATTCTTTCGAATGACATCTGTATTGCTACAGGTTAACAAAATTTGTTTAACCTTGATCATTAACCCAATGAAGGTAGGTCAAAGTAAAAAGGACACATCTTTAGATGGTATTCGACCATTTATCATAAACGAATTTCAAAAAAGTTGAGCGGTTTATCCTATAATCTCGGACATAGGCAATGACATTTGACCTTAATTTCGAACAAGCAAGTTATGTGTTGAAATGACTTTTTGCTATGTTGCCAAATTTTGTATTGCGCGGTGTTTAAGGCATGTTCAGCAATTGCTGATTTAGTAGGATGAAGTAGGTGTAAATGTTTTTTGTGTTGTGGTGTTAATGCTTATTCCAGTTTCACTAAATTAGGCTTAACCACAAGAGCATTATTATTACCAAACTGCTGGAGCAAAGAGGACTTTTAATAAATCGAATTTATCTCTTCTAAGAGAAAGCATTTGAGCTACAAGAAGAGATCTTGACAAACTGGATAAAGAAATTTACTGTTTGCATTTTCTTTTATTAGGACAGCTATCAAATGGTCACTGGAGATTTCTTGACAACCTTTTATAGAGGAGATTATAAATCCATAAAATTCAAACGAGAACTAGGTAGATACGTAAATCTGATTCTCTCAATAATAAACAGTACAACACGACACGTACATCTTACACAGACCTTACAAAACGTACATTTGACAATCTTGTAGTTAATGTTAGTACTTGTAATTTATCACGCTCTGTTTTGTCTAAAGGGTTGGGTTTTGCTGTGGCTCCACCAAAGTTCCTGATGAAGAAATCATCTTTAATGTTGAAACGAGTATTAATCATCTTCCAGCTCCTGAAGGAGCAGAAATCATATTTGAAACAACAATAATAGCGCAACCTCCAAAGAAGAATTTAGCTTATGCTGATTATCTAGGCTTAAAAGAATTACGTTACAACAAAGACATCATAACTTTACCAGCAGATAAGGGACAAGTTACTGTTTTGATGGATAAAACTGATTACGTAAACAAAGATAATAGTTTAATAAACGATTCTGCTTACACTAAATTACCATACAATCCTAATAACAAGTTCAAATTATCAACTACCAAACTTTTAAAGGAATCACCAGCTGAAATAATTAAGAAGCTTACATCACAATATCCTACAATACCAAGATCTAATGGATTCCCAAATATACACAAACCAAATTCTCCACTTCAACCAATTATAGACATTTTATTGAATTAATTGGAAAATTAACATTAACTCCATGATTTGTGAATTAGTTTTGACGTAGATCTCTTGTTTACAAAAGTACCAATAAATGACAGCGTACAACTATTGTCAGATCATTTTGACGCACTAGGTACATGAAGTATTTAAATGTTAAATCAAGATTTATAAATTAAAAACACTAAATTTGAAAGATAAATCATATTTTACTAACACCCCTAATGAGACGATAATATTTAAATTCGGTAAATTTAAAATATGCTGATATTGTATTAAAGTGTAGAGGAGGACTATGCATGTATATTTTTGCTTGTATAAGTGTCAATATCGCACAATGAAAAAAAAATGAATTCATGTTCAAGGACTAATGGTGTTGAATTTACTAAATTTTTCGTAAGAAAGTTTCGCACACATAAGACTTTTGTTAATAATTATTGTCAGAACTTCAAGATGTCAGCGATTTTGTGCTTTCGGCTGCGTTGGGGTAGTTTTCCGTTCATCTGTCTGGCAAAGGCGCACATCAGAAACCCCTCTGGGATAGGCTGTTTTGGTTTCAGCGGGATAAATATGATGACGCTTTTCAAAATAGATGACCTCCGGTATGTAAGGGAAAGTATCACGGTACAGCAAGGGACTCTTGGGCTCAGGTTTATGCTTAAAAGTGTGGTCGCGTGAGTATACTTTGGAACGAGCTACGCTAGTTTTTATTTGTAAATAATTAGTGTCGCAGTGCACATTAATTAGTTTACTGCAAAAACGCATTTTGGGGATGAAGTATTTAAACGTTTACAAATGAAATGATCAATCGTGAATTGGCAAATACTATTGGATTTTCCAAAATTCCAGAAATGTTTAAACAAATTTGTAATAAACAGCAATAATTTGAGTTGAAAAGTATTATGTATAAAGAACCCGTGCGATCTAAAAAGAAATCTGAAGTGATTCTTTATATAACTAAATAAAGCATCTATAAATTACATTAAACGGTATTGGACATCGATATTAATCATTTAAATATATGTGCGATTGTTAACAGTACTGAATCAATCTTTTACAGACAATCAAGGAATTAGTGACAAAGTGAAATTAAAACAAGCTGTGAAAAATTTTTTTTATAAGAACAATAAGTAAATCAAACTGGACAGTCTAGGTACGCGTTTAAAGGCGTAAATAAACACGAACATTAAGTTATGAGTAGTACGGCCAATGCTTTGGCAAGTTATCAGTGATGAAGGATTAATCAAAGTAAATGAAACCCAGTGGATACGACATTGCACCTGATAACGGACTACAGATCTCTATTACCGGTTATTACATGTTTAGATTATAAGTTTTGGGACTTTAATCTATAAGAGTTAATTACTTTCTAACCTATATACATATATAAGTATAGAAGGTTATGAAATGGACTTTTTTCGCTATCGCTAAATCGGCTTATTAGCTAATTTTATAACTTTTGGTCTAGTTTTGCCAAGATCGGCCATCATGTCTGGATGACTGTGAGTGTGTGTGTGTGTGTGTGTGTGTGTGTGTGTGTGTGTGTGTGTGTGTGTGTGTGTGTGTGTGTGTGTGTGTGTGTGTGTGTGTGTGCGTGCGTGCGTGCGTGCGTGCGTGCGTGCGTGCGTGCGTGCATGCGTGCGTGCGTGCGTGCGTGCGTGCGTGTGTGTGTGTGCGTGTGTGCGTTTGTGCGTGTGTGCGTGTGTGCGTGTGTGAGTGTGAGTGCGTGTCTGTACACCTTAATCGTATAGATTATTTATGTTCTATGCAATGTTTTGATACGACGTGTAATTTAGCTGCAAAAATTTCTTAAAGTTTAAATGTTCAAATATTTTCAGTGTATGAATAATAATTAGTTTTATGAGGAAATGACATACTCTTTAAAAAAATTTAATTTTACATACCCTTTCTTCATAAATTTTATTAATATAAGGCGAAAAAGAAAATAAATATGACAACTGATATGAAAACTGTATGATCGATATTTTTATGGAAGCAGGCGGCTTTGGAATTTTTTTAAGCTAGCCTTTAGATGTCTACTAAACTCTATTTGACATGAAGTTTTAAACCTTGTTTGACATAGATTATTGTTTTTCTTTTAGAATGATGTCTATTTTCGTAATGAATTTATAAAGGAGGTTGCATAATTAACCCAAAAAATTGTTACTAAAATTATTTCATTTCTTTTAATTTCCATTTTGTAAATTGGAAGGTCGTGTTTTGTTCCATACCAGCTATTTTATTTTGCATTAATTGAAACTTGAAAATGTAAACTTTCACGATTAACACTCATAATAAAATACTTATCTTTTTTGGGATTTTTTAATGGCGTACTTTAAATTATACAATCTGAACGTTTCGATAACACTTACAGTTATCTTCGTCAGTAGTAATGTTTGTTAAAAATTGTTCAAGATGTTGTAAACAGTTTTGTCAAATTTGAAAAATTAAAACATAAACATAAGCCTGCTATTAATATAACAGTTTGAGAAACGTATAAAACCAACTTTAAAATTTTAGTGAAGAATAACTAGGTCATAAAAATTAAATATTGTTAAACTGTCTCAAAGATGACAAACCAGAATACTCTTTACGACGAAAGCTAACAATGAAATTTGTCAGCCAAAAAACACATTTAACAAAATTTAATCGAGTTATGATGTAAGTGTAAAGTTGTGAAAAACTTCAATTTGAAAATGATAGAAGCATTCACAAATCCAAACATTACATCAAATAAAATAACCCAGCTAAATCTAAATCAATAATTGGAAGTGTTATTAACAATGAAAAGCGCAATGCAGAACGTTTTTGTAATTTTTAATTTTAATTTAATTTCAACTACCTATGTTAAATTATAGTGCTGTGGTAATTTAACATATAATTGGTGAAGCATTTGCTTCAAGGTCTAGGAAAACACAGCAAAAAACCTAGACATACCAAAAGTTAAAATGAAAATCAAAATCAAGACGTATCATTATGCTTTTTTTTTAATTATAAGATGCCAAAACCTATTTAAACGGAGATTTTCTTCTTGTCTATTAAAATTATTAGGGTGTTATATATTTCAATAGCTTCACGTTGCAAACGAACGTAATAATGAGTTTGTCTTGACAATATTTCCATATTGTCGAATTGAATGTCATGATTTAGATTATTTAGGTTAAATTCTGTTAAATGTGTTTCTTTACTGACAAATTTCATTGTTAGCTTTCGCCGTAGAGAGGGTTCTGGTTTGTCATCTTTGAGGCAGTTTAACAATATTTAATTTTTATGATCTAGTTATTCTTTACTAAAATTTTATAGTTGGCTTTATACGTTTCTCAAACTGTTATATTAATAGCAGGCTGATGTTTATGTTTTAATTTTTCAACTTTGACAAAATTGTTTACAACATCTTTAACAATTTTTAACAAACATTAAGAAGATAAATGTAAGTGTTATCGAAACGTTTAGATTGTATAATGTAAAGTACACCATTAAAAAATCCCAAAAAAGATAAGTATTTTATTAATTTAAACTGGTTGTTAATTTGATTAGCAACCACAACGAAACACAACCCCAATGGTTTCAGCTAGTGCTCGTCCTTTGAAATGTGTTTCTAGATCGTTATCTGTGCCTTTGGGTATAATATTGGTCTTTTATCGTTAAATGCAGTTTATACAATAGATAGGTGTCGCAAGGGGCCAAAACAGATTACGCATTATTATATGACAAACGCCGGTTTCTATTATCACGATATTGAGGGCTCACAAATATTTTTAATTTTCTAGGCTGGTTATACCTTATCAATGTGTGTCACTGCTGTATTGCGCCTTACGAAGGACAGAGTTTTGATGAAAGTTTCAGTTCTTAAAAGAACCATTTGCTTTATTACCGGAGTAAGCAATGGGAATGATAGATCTATTAAACATTATTGAAAACTACAATTAACGAAATGAATCGTGATTTTTTTATATAATCTAAAATAGCTACCTCCAGCATAAGATGCACGTACGAGACTGGCGTATAAATGGTGTTCACAATAAGATGCTAAAGACATCCATTAAGAAAACTATAATATCCTGCCAGAGTTGAAAAAAGCCCGTAGGGTTATTCATCCAATATAATTAGTACCTATAATTTAAATTGGCATTGTAAAAAGTATAGGTTTCGCCATGTAATAGCTATACTTATTGATTGATTATTTTCTAAACGTTTATTAATTAATAATCTATTCTTTTTGATTGAGATTTTCTTATTTAGACGTTTCACTAATTTAAATTGCACCTTGCAGTTTATAAGATAATTAAGAAAGAGGTTACCTAATTTGTTTTCTTAAACATCCTCATTACACAGAATGTATATACATCAAATTGAAACCTTGAACGTTTCCTTTTTATTAAAATGGGTTTTTGTCTTTGTCCATGAAATGACAAAGATTTATTTTATGCTGTGTATTACTTGGTATTAACGAAAATTAAATAATGTATGACTTCACGGTATAAGAAAAGGTGCCATTAATTCTTTAATCATAGAAGACTTTGTTAGCAGAAATAAGTATTCCTGGTGGGTGGTTGCACATTAATCTTCATATTATGTTTGTATAGGTACTGTGATCGTAGATTTAGGCATTGTTAAGACGGTAATTGTATACAAATTAAATGTTTGGCAAGTATGGTAAAATTCTATCTGAAAAGCTAATGAGTTATTTATTATACTCATTTTTTTGCAATTACTTAAGTGAGGTTTACACTGATACACACGAGCATGTGTTATAATTGCTGTGGCATTCCATCGCCAAATAATTTTTAATAATTGTATGCTCTCTATATCAGCCAAATTTGTTGTGCGTTCATTAAGAATGGTTTACCTATGGGTGGTTCCATTCCATTTTTAACAAATATTTTCCTAAATAATTTAGATATTAATCCTTCTTAGGATCATTTTATTAACCAACGTTTGTTATACAAGCAAGTGCACTATTATAACTTTTCAGAACAGGCTGATAATTGGATCTCAAGTACTACCCTTAGGATTGTCCCACGATTGGGTGCCAAATAAATGTATAGCAACTTAATAAATTCAAGATCTGTATTATATTTTTTATAACTTTGTGGTTGCGCAGTAGTTTATTGCACCTGTTGCGTAGTAACCTATTGTGGAGGTGCATTGCGCCTAAACTTTTCGCGCATTGTTGGTACCCATATTCTACATTAGCCTGGCTTATCGGGTTTTATGCCAGTGCTATGTGAGTAACTTGTTTTAGTTTTTGGTGAGTGGTATTCTGGTCCTTTGCCACTATCTGTATATATTCGATTGTATTTTCGGCGATTCTGGTTCTTTATGTTTTGCCATAAGAACAACATCCCCAAACGCGAAACAGAAAAATCCAGGATCGCCAAACATGTCTGAAACAAGGACCTCTGAATCTAATTGGATAATATACATATAGTGGCAAAACAACTTGCTGAAAACTAAAAGAACCCTACATAGCACAGGCAGAAAATCAGCCAGACTAGAGTACAAATAAAACCTATATTGGTACCAATATTGTACGAAGAACTTATATATACATACACGCCCGTTGCAAAGTCCTATTTGACATATTGAGATTCCCTCAAACAGCTTATCAAACTCAATTCGAGTATCACGGAACTGAGTCAAGCAGTTACAGAGAAAAGGTTCACGGAAACATTATGATTCACTAACTTTTAAAATACACCACAAGCTAATAACATGAATTGTGTCCGAGACTCCACCAAGTTGCGAAGCCCCAGCGCACTCCTACAAGATGGTGTGGGGTCCTAATTTTGAAATGTTATTGCAAATTTTAATTATTCCCACTTTATAATACTATTAAAATATACTGCTAAGTGGAACCACAATCAGACTCTATTACAGGAAACTTAAATTAGCTTTTTTAAAAATACACCACTTGACAGCGCCACAAACAAACACATGAAGGCTCTCATATGAGGTTGAGGATAAGGTTCAAGTTGCAGAGCCTTAGTGTAGTGGTATGAGACACTCTCAGTATTAGAATACTATTTCAAATTTTAACCATAACAAATCATAGAGGCCTCTGCAGTAGAGTTAATACCATGCGACAAATTTCGGAGCCCTGGCAGAGTCCTTTAAGAGTATTTTCTGACATAACAGTAAGGGGAACCCTGCAAGGGGCTGAAAATGCGATACATTTTGGAGCCCTGCGAGATGGTATAGAAGTTTTCCCGCCATAACCAACACGGAGGGCTCTGAAATGGGGCTAAGACTGTGCAACATGTTTTGAAGCCCTAATAGTAGGAGGGGCCCCATTATTAGAATATTATTCCAAAGTTTAAATTTTTTCATCACAACAACGCAACAAAGGAACCCCTGCTAGGGACTAAAACTACAATAAGTTTCGGAACCCTCCGCAGCTCTACGAGTTAGTGTGGGGCCCCTTACTATTAGAATACCATTTCAAATTTTAAGTTTTCCGACATGACAAATAAGAAGGGTCCGGTAAGGGGCCAAGTCCCGTATGAAAGTACTTTTTCAAGTTTAAAGTTTTCCCTCCACAATAACTGAATATAAGAGAGTGCTACTGTCTGGTGTTTTGAAGCATACAATTTTAGATACGTTTAGAACGGTTTATGACACACGGGCTCAGATGTGTTTAGACAAGGTAGGTTCACTTACTTTTTCCTATTTTATCAGTGCTTATGTCTTGCATTAATGTAAAATTTACCCTATTTTTAAAGATGGTAAATCCCACATTTAATAAATTTAATTTCGACAATTTGTGTTCAAGTCAATCAAAACCTTATTACGGCTTTCTACTATCCCGACTGGTTAATAGAAGCCTATATTGGATCTATTGTGATAGTTTGTAGTTGCGGGATTTACTTATGCTTTCACCTCCATATGAAAGCATGAATAAAAATAAATTCCTACAAAGTTAACTTAAATCATACAAAACCATCGTTACCTTACAGCTACAAAGATTAACTTGAGAAATATCGTAGAAGAAAGCAGCAATAAGTTGAGAATACAAGAAGGTTATGTGTTATTAAGTTTTACGTTTGACAACATGGCTTTGGACAAGGTTAGTAGATTGTAAACATAGTAAAAGAGACGTTATTCCGATAAGAGTACATCCTACGCTTAGACATTTGGATAGAGTTAAGCGCAATAATTTTTCTAGCTGTTTTCGTTTGCATCGCAAGTCTGGATAAATAAATTTCGTTTAGGTCTCTTATCCACAACTTGTATTTATGACACATCCTGTGAGATTATTTTGACGCACTGGGTATAGTTCGTATGACGCATCTATTGTATGAAGGAGTGTTTGTACGAAAGAAATTTTCGAGCATAATGTAAGTTTGGTGTAAATGTTACGCTACTTAAATTTATAGTAAAGCGTTGAATATTACGTACAAGCATAATTAGATGTGTAAAAGATTTCGAGTTGAAAAAACTAAATTAGCATGAGAAGTAATACTTTAGTAAAACCTTTATTGAGTCTATAACGTGTGCCACTGTACAACCGCTGTATTTTCAAGAATGTATGTTTGAATTGTTATGCATGGGTAAAGTAAATGAATTAATGATACATTGGTATTATGTTGAAGACTGGAAAGAATATGCACATATCTTTATTCGTACAAATGAGTTGGAATTTTGATATTTTAAGGGAAATGGTATTGAAATTAATTGAATTTAGCGGAGGTTTCGCGCATATGTGAGACTTCCATAAAAATTTGAGTTTGGTTCTTAATGTTGTATTGAATGAATATTACTGACGAATTTGGACATTTCAGAGAGTTAAGTTTTCTTAAAAATCTCAAGATGGCGTAGAGGGACAGGTTTTTATTTGAGTTAGTTCCGTTTTACGTATTTTCTGGTAGGTCATGTTACACTCAAACCCTTTAAGAGTGGTTGGTTTTGCTTTAGCGGCTTAATATGTGGTGACGTTTTTAATATGGACGCGGTTATCTATAAAACGGCAAGTTTAGAAGGCATGAAAGAGATTTTTCAGCAAACTCTTAGTATATACTTTTAGAAAATAAGGTTTATAACGACGGTCTGTGCTAATTTAACTCGCAACAGATAGTAGTGTAGTTAAAACATCGGCAGAACCCATTTTTGGGTATAGAAAGCTAAAACGTTTACAAGTAAAAATGATGTATGGCGTTTGAAATAGTTGCAAAATTTTTCCAAAATTTTAAATAAAGTGTTTACACTGATATGACATAAAGAGAGAAAATCTTCTGTACAAAATCTGCATAATATTAAGAGGAACCTTTAAAGTGATCCTTTATAACCATGTAAAGGTGTTGGATATTGTAAATTGAAAGTAAGACTGCATTAAATAATGCCGATGTAAATGTTTTTATTACGCTACCTGGAAAAGTCGTGGCGTCAGACCATTTGATTTTTTTGCAGTTATTTATAAGGAAAACAATGTAATACAACAACAATTCATTCACGTAACTTAAAAATACTAATTAAACTGCGATAAAGTAGGCAGCGGTTAATGCGGCTGTTGCATGGAAATATGTAAATCATACAGTGTGATTACGATACGATAACTTTAAAGATTAACTAGAAAGGAACTATTGATTTTTTAGGCGTCACACTCTGTGTATCTTATTTTCTAGCGTATGGAAAGAATGCAAATGTCCTATTCCAAACTACATACATTGTGTATCAGCCTAATGGAATGTGTAAATGTATACAACATCTCAATTATTGAGCATATTATGGACTGTATTTATTCTTGCTTGCAATTTTCAAAATTATAAAACAATTATTTTATAGCTGGATAATAATTGTATAGGAACTTACTTGTATTAAATATGGAAATTTCTCTTTAAAATGTGCAAATGTGTAAGAATTCACACATACCACACAACTTTATTAATATTAAATTATTATATATAAACAAACAAATTCATTAAAAAAAATGAAATTTACATTTAAGACAGCAGATGTTCGACCTGTTCGCCGTTCATTGCCTGACAATATGCAAGGCGATTCGAAAATCCTTGGATTGTGCTTTTTACTGTTCCAAGTAATATTGCGCGTATGTGTTCGCGGATGCGTATTTTTAGATCATCCACATTGTCGTGTTTGTTTTGATACACTGTACTTTTAAGCACAAAAATAAATTAAGCGGGTTTAGATCTGGAGATCATGGTGGTCACTCAATATGCCTTCCTCTTCTTATTCACCCGTTTGTAAATTTTTTTATTTAAATAACGACGAGCATGTGGAGGAGCACCATCTTGCTGAAACCGAAGAGCTTCGTTTGATAAGTCAGGCTATACGGGGTGTCAGGCTATTCGGCATCAGGAAATAATAGCACTAACGCAGGAACCAGTTCAAATCGTTAGAAGTCTAAATGGCGTTCAGACATTCCCGCCCATACATTTAGTTTTTGGAGATATTGTGTGTATATGTGTAGTTCTATCATCCAATGTGGGTTATGTTGGGACCAATAACTGAAATGGTAACAATTTACAGCTCCATCCAGACAAAATATGGCTGTAATTGAGAAAAGAATAGAATTCTCAAACTGTGGGTCATTATTTGTCCATCATTTGTTCGCAAAACTTATTTTTTCGGTGTCCTCATTTGCTGATAATTTCTGAACTAGTTTCACCTTATAGGGATGAAATTTTGTTGTTCTGTAAGATATTTAAAACAGATACTTGACGAATACCGTTTTCTCTGACTAGTTACCTGGTTGAAACACGAGGATTTTCAGAAGTTACTTGCAACTTCAGAACAACATTTTATTTTCTGTTGCTAATTTTGGACGACACTTTTTATTTGAATCTCTAACACGACGAGTTTCTAAAATTCTTTTGTAACTTTTTTGTTACAGTAGACCATGTAAGAGGTTTGGATTTGGATATGAGGTATCACATATGTCGCACACATCTCCGTAAGTTCTTTTTCTGTCATCATCAAAATTTCGATTCGTTGTGTTTCTGTTAAACGCACTATAATTTGATAGGCATAGCACATTTATAAACAAGCGCTATGAAAATGTAAACCATCATTATTACACATATTAAAATACTTATCTTTTTTGGGTTTTTAATGGTGTATTTGTTTTCAATTTTTTAAATTTCACAAAATTGCTTCATCTTTAACAATTTTAATAGATAATATTACTACTGAGAAAGATAACTAAGTGTTAGCGAAACGTTTAGACTGTATAACTATAATATAAAATACACCATTAAAAAACCCAAAAAAGATAAGTGTTTCAAACCAATAAATGTTAGCATTGTTTTGCTTGTAACTTTTCTTATAGAACTACGAGGGCAAGTCAAAAATTGTCCGCAATGTAGGTATGACTTTTATTCCAATACAAATGAAACTGCATTATCATCATTGTTCAATATAGTCTTTCAACGCACTTGGTCCATCGTTCCACAAGCTTCCTGGTGCCCTCAGAAAAGGTTTTCGGCTTACTAGCTAGCCACCCATGCACCGCGTCCTTCAGTTGTTGGTCCGACTTAAATCGAGGGCCCTTTAATGGCTCTTTTAGTGGCCCAAACCAGTAATAGTCGGGAGGAGTGAGATCAGGATTATACGGAGGACGAGCCATTACTTCAAATTTGAATTTCAGCAGTGTGGGAAAAATTGTGTGGACTGCGCAACAGCACAACACCTTTCAACAGTAGTCCCCAGCGTTTGCTTCGAATGACAGGATTTAGCTTTTCAATAGTCATTTCACTGTAACGCTGTTTATTGTTGAGCCTTTCTCCTGTTTTCCTGCGGATGGTTGGGTTTTTAAATTCCTCTTGCTGGGCTATTGTAGATATTTCAATTCCATACTCTGCCATTTACTCTCTGGTTCGTAATGGTGGATCCAGGTTTCGTCACCAATGACGATTCTGTCTGAGAAGCCGTGTGAGTTGTTTTGGGACCCATCTTGAACAGGCTTTATGAAATCCAAGCTTGTTGTGGATGATTTCATATGCAAAATCATTTTTTAATTTTTCAATCCATTCCTAGACTCTCTGTTGCAGGCAAAACACTGTTGCTGCTTTGTGCCAATAGTCTTGAATTGCGACACCCGCCACCGAATCACTGCTCCTTGTTCCTTTTTGGTGTAAACTTTTAATGTAGCGCCGTTGATCTACCTAATAATAATAAAGTTATCGATGTTGCAGCCAGTTTTTGAGAGAAAATATAATTATATAGTACACTTAGATCGTTGCGCTTGTTTTAATTTTGAGAGGAGTTCGTGGTTAAAAGTTAATTACACAATTACTATTTTTCAAATTGGGTGATATTTATTTGTTTCAGAATATTGACGACAATTACAAATATTAGTTCATATTTATACGAGGTTAAATTCTAAGATATACGGACAACGTCTTACTGCCCTGGTTTAACAAATATATAAGGTAACAAACATACCAGTCACGCCATTCCCTTGCGTGGTAGGCAAAACACTCCATGTCTCTTTGCTTTTCTTCATTTGAAATCTTTCTCCATGCTTCCCTATCCTTTCATACTTCCCTAGCCTCCGCAAGATTCATGCATTGTTTCTGACACGCCCTTTCATTTGTAAACTAAATAAGGCCAGTATACAAGGTGCAGTTAATAATTTTCTTCTGTGCTTTAAAATTTCCTTAAGCTTTGGGCGATTTTTTATTTAAGAATTTTCAAAATTAAAGTGACGTGTATGTGTTTGTTGTTTTAGATTAAGATAAGTTTGTAAAGATTATGGGGACGAAATTTAACGTTAAAGCGATAAGGTGTTATACGTAATGAGTAGGGCTTTATTTTTTCTTTTCATCTAGTAGGCTACAATTCTAGCTTTCACAGTCAATTCAGAACTCGTCTACTTACATCATAGAAATTTCAGATTGTGGTAGCGCATAAAGACTATTTTTCAAGATTAAACTTGACGTAAGATTTTTGAAAGTAAATTTTAACAACTTTACGTCTTATGTGAAACCCGCCCACTTTCAGTATAGTTAGCCTGGCAACCCGCTTACCTTGGTAAGCATTCACGACGCCTACTGCGGTTTGGTTTTGTAACAACTCAATCGATCAACACCTTTCAGGTTATGGTGTTCTTATACCGGAAGGTACTGTCGACTTCATTATTTATGCCAGTTTGTATTTAATTAAATATTTTAAATTTTTTGTAGAAATACATAAATTGTATTTATAGAACAGGTTCTAAATATTTCCTATTATAAAAATTCTATCAGAGAAAATTTTATTTGATACAAGTTATTCGATTAAAATCATATTCAGAAGAAATTCTAAATTATGTTATTTTCAAGATTTTCTAAAATGATAATATTAAAATTTATAGAACCGGCTGTATGTATGTAAGTGTAGGTAGTAGGCAATCTCATATATCTCTATTTTAGTATATAATCATGTATTATTACGATAACGCATCTTTCTTACACCTATTGTCACTTGTTGGTACTTATATTTAAATTGTACCCTTCAGCTAATGTTATTTTTTATAACGACTATGTTACAGATTTCTTCTCTATGATTTATAAGTTACATCAAAAACGCCATTTCTTGAAGTTGAATCTTAAGGTATTTGAAACGAAATAAATTGTAATAACGGGATTAATCGAGACATTGACTATCAAGTTTATATTTCATTAAGTTAGAAAATAATGTACTGTTATTGCTGGTATACCCTGTTTATACATCGAACTAATCAACTGTGTGGGGTAATAGAAAATTATAACTAGGATTGGTTGAGTAGTTTTAGACACGACATTCGTCACTAATAGAAATAGTTATCAGCAGTAACCTAGTTCGAATTACTCAGAAACGAAATACGGTACTGTAAGGAACTATATTCATCATTTTATTTTTTATTTGGGATTCTTAAGAGAGATATTTTGATAAAAATTTTACAATCAGTTTATATATTTGTGAAATGTGTAATTGCGTACTATTAAAACAAGATGGTGGATCATCATTGCAATTTAAATGTGCTCGTTTTATAATCAACCAGTTAAAAATGTTGATTACAAACAGTCTCTTGAATTATAAGCTATTCTTCAATAAATCTCCTAAACGCATTTATACTTTTACTAATAATTCATAATTACCGTAAAATTGTGTTTAATTACTTTGATTATCGTATAAGGTAAGCATCAAACATAGTTTTATGAGTAGCCATTTGACACACCCATTAATTCCATGGTTATAAAATACTTCAACAGTAAAAATTACAACTGGAAAGAGACCTTTTAAGTGTAACATTGCCAAAATCAAAAAATAAGAAGAATGTAATAAACAATAAGTTTCTGTAATGACCCTTTTAAATAACTGTAGAAGAGGATAATTACCATCCATGTCGGTTTCTATTTATGGCTACTTTATAATAATAACTATAATGATGGTCTCCGACCTTGCCATAATACAAGGCCGACAAACACGAAACTACCTTAATCTCATTGATTAAACCGAAAAACTGAACTCTTTGATCTCTTGAAAGTTTACAGTACTGGGTCCTACTCATAATCTGATTAATATAATAAATTAAGGTGACATTCTGAGATCAAGATAAACATTAAATTATAATGTAAAATAATATTTGCGAAAATTTTGGCATTTTCTAATGTGCGCAAGTGTATTGGTGAAGTGGTAAGCTGTAATTAGTAACGGTTAGGTTGGCAAAAATGTGTTGTATAGCCCTAGGGGATTAAGGAATTAAAAATGTAACGTTGGTATTTTTTCGGTTCATTGAAACTTTTGTGACAGTTACAGTGTCATTATTGTTATTGTAAAAATGGAAATAATAATATTTTTGAAATGTTTAGTCAAATAGACATTTAACCTTAATTATTAGGATAGATTCTTTTCAGGCCAAGTACTACAATTAATCTAGTTAAATAAAAAGTTAATTGGTTTAATCATTTGTGCACTTTGCTACGGAGTGTTAAGACTGGATTTATAAAAAGAATGATATCATAATAAATTGCATGCATAATTGGTTGTAATTACATATTCTGCATAAGAAAATTGACACTATAAAAAGGTAGGTAACTAAAGAATACAAATTATGATCAAGTGCACTTACCTATTAATTAATAATAAGTTTTATTTCTTTTTTCATTTATATGTAATTATTGTTAACATCACTAGAGATAGAAGCATGGTCATTTTAAAAACAACACAGTAAAGGAAATTGTCTAAAAACACAATATCCGCCATCATATACGCTAAGTGCCATTTTGAAAAATAATAGGGAATAGGAAATAGCAGGGGAAGGTGTCCTAAAATAACATACTTTCCTTTAATTAGTTTGGTGCTTTTATTTTTATGTAAACTGGTCAGAAAGGCTATAGCTTACTAATTTCGGCAAACTACTTGAAATAAGGAATGTACATTTATTATTTTTGCGAAAAAGAATACAAAATGTCACCCGCCGAAAGTAAGCACGGACATTGCAGCACAATCGTTTAAAACCTATACCACCATTTGGTACTAATGTAATACCACAAAAAATTTGGTCCGCTTATCATTAACAAAAAGTTAAGGGCTGTACCTGCTTAACATAAAGTTAGCATAGCTCACGTACAATTTTATCGAAAGTTTATGTGTTATAATTTGGTGCTAAAATGGTGCTACTTTGCCACCCTAAACTGAAATTTGTTGCACGTATTTTTTATATCAATTTTGGGCCTAAAGTTTATGAAAATTACGAAGACTATAACGAAGCATGGAAACCTTATAACAAAACATGGCATCAGGATGATTGATATGTTATAATTTGGTGCTACTCTGTTACCCTGAATTAAAAGATATTGCTCGCATTTTTCATTAAAGTTTATGCGCTAAAACGTTATGGAAGTCACGAAAGCCTTATAACAAAAGATGGTATCAAGATGATTGATATACCATATAATTTGGTGCTAATTTGGTGCTACTGTGTTACCCTAAAATCAAATTAGTTGCTCGTTTACTTCATAAACATTTTGGGCTAAAAAACTCATGAAAACCTTACAACAAATCATGGTATAAGAATAGTTGACATATTAGAATTTAATTGAGTGCTATTACGTTCAGATAAAATTTGGTGCTATTTTGAAGTTGTTTTGTAACCCGAATATAAAATTTGTTGCTCGCATTTTTTATAAAATTATTGGGCTGACGGTTTCATGATTTCTATGACGTTTTAACCAAAAATTTTACGAAAAATACGAGCAAAAAGTTTTATTTCTGGTTAGAAAGGTAGCACCAAGTTAGCACAAAACTATTATATATCAATCATACTAATACTATGTATTATTGCAAGGTTTTCGTGATTTTCATTAAGTTTAAGCCCAAAAACTTTAAGGTACGTACAAGCAAGGAATTTTACTTTAGGGTAACAAAGTCGCACCAAATTAGCAACAAACAATTGTTAGCTTAGTATTTATACGTTGGCTGTGCTAACTTTATGGTAAGCTGACACAGAATTTAATTTTTTGTTAGCGATAGGCGCACCAAATTTTTTATGGTAACAAATTAGCACCAAAGGGGAAATTAAATGAAACGAAATAACCTTGATAATCATTTTTTAGGATAATCATCCAACCTATGCCTTTGGAAGTAGGCAACATTGTAAAATCAAAGACAATGTCAGAATGACGTTTAAACCTTCATATCCGCTGGAGGGTAATGACATATAGATGCTAATTTAAAAAAAATTTGTTAACCACCCGCTTTCATACATATCGATAAAAGAGTTTAAGCATTTTCAATCACGTTTAATTCATTTTTGGACTTATTTTGCTTTGTATGAAGAATCTTTATAAAGCGAAGTTCTGTAAAAATAATTTTTCTTTACACATTCTCCTGTTAATTGTTATTGAGATATTGAAAAATTTGAACCAACGCTTAAATCCTACCTTAGGAACTGTTAGCCACTAAATTACCCGTATGCATATAACATAACTAATCAATACCTTCAAGATCTACGTGTCGGTATTTTTACATCTTAGGAAAACACAAGTGTTTCAGAAAGAATGTAAAGTGTGTAAGAATTGTCGTTCTGGAGTGGATACTAATATACATACCACACGCTCGCACGCACGCATGCACGCACGCGCGCACACACAAACCCACGCAAACGCACATTCACTGAAGCACACACGCAGACACGCACACACACACACACACACGCTTATACGTACCCACGCACACACGCACACATGCACACTCGCACACACGCGCATACGCACACACGCACACACACACACGCACACACGCACAAACGCACAAACGCACACACGCACACACGCACACAGGCACATAGACACACGCACATACGCACACACGCGCGCATGCACACACGCAGACACCCACACACGCACACTCGCACACAAACACACACGCACACACGCACACGCGCACACGCGCACACGCGCACACACTCACAATCATCGCCGATCTTTATCAAACGTTGTTGAGTAACCTTCTACAGAATCTGGTGATTTTTCTTGCAACATGAACTTGACTTCACATCGCAAGAAAGTCATCGGGAAAGGTGATTGGGCTACGTGGAATTATTCCAGTCTTTAAAGAACCACTAGTAGCTTTATGTGCTGATGCTGCTCTTCCATAAGTAGTAGTGGAATTGAAACTGGGTAATTATTGGTCCCCACACGCACACACGCACACACGCACACACGTACACACGCACACGCACACGCGCGCATGCACACACGCACACACGCACACAAGCACACACGACACACACACCACGTACACACGCACACAGGCACACGCACGACACAGCACACACGTACACACGAACACCACACACACACAGCGCGCACACGCACATACGCACACACACGACACACACACATGCACACACGCACACAGCACACAGCACACACGCACACAAGCACACACGCACACACGCACACACACACGCACACAGGCACATAGACACACGCACACACGCACACACGACCACACGCACACACGCACACACGCACACGCGCACACGCGCACACGCGCACACGCGCACACGCGCGACACTCACAATCATCGCCGATCTTTGTCAAACGTTGTTGAGGAACCTTCTACAGATTCTGGTGATTTTTCTTTTAACATGAACTTGACTTCACATCGCAAGAAAGTCATCGGGAAAGGTGATTGGGCTACGTGGAATGATTCCAGTCTTTAAAAAACCACTAGTAGCTTTATGTGCTGTTGCTGCTCTTCCATAAGTAGTAGTGAAATTGAAACTGGGTAATTATTGGTCCAGGATGATTTTTCAACGACGTGTCACATCGTTGGTTGTAAAATGCTTTCAGCGGGCCCAAAAAACCACATTTAATGGCTGAATGTATGGTGTACAATTTTTTTAGCAATTGTGGCCCTGAACAAGCTCTGTTTCAGCCATTGTAATACCGATAGTGCAAGAAAGAACTGAAATTATTCTTCTATGCTCAGGGGACTCATATCACAAGATAAAGGCGTGTCATTTATAAGCCTAGTCGCTGTTCTTTGAACACGGTCAACGATATCGGGAGGGTATTGGGGAGCAGCAACCTAGAGGTGAGAATTATATTCAAGACGATGTCAAATTTGGGCCTTATATAGGATAATATGAGGAGTTGTATTGTAGAAGCTTAGTGCTGAAGTACTAAATTTAACTAGATTATTACTTCGCCATTCAAAGATACGTTGAACGTCTTTGTTGATTCAAATGGCCATTTCATCTTTAATGTCTTGATCATTTAGGTGCAGCAGAAAAGTATGAGCCTAGCTGACCCCGTGACACACCTGCCAACTTCTTTTGAAAAGAAGCCAATAAAATTGGAAACCCAGTTAATTAACATATAAATTAACCCAAACGAGTGAGTTTGGTAAGCACACACTTAAGCCAAACATAATCAATGTCTGAGATATCTAATGACTGTGTGACCTGTTTGTTCTAATGTATTACTCCAATCTTGGATCACACATGGAAGCTCACCTGTTGAACGATTCTAGCTAACACCATGCTGGTGATCACTAAGGAGTTTGTTAGATTCAAGGAAAGAGGGTAATTGCTGATTGATAGCTTTTTCCATGACTTTAGACAAGCGTTGGCAATTGGTTGAAATTGAACTTGTCGCCATTTTGGGAATAGATTAAACATGTGTCAACTTTATAAACAAGTCCTATGATGATCGATTCTAAAGCTTGTATAGAAAATTAATTGGTTTTTAGCGTATGAGGAAAAGTTGACTAGGGACATATTTTTTCCAGAATCTTTAAGTTTAATGCAAAAAATTCACAAAGGGGTTTGCTTTGACTACAACATCCGCAACCACAGATCCATCAAAAAATATCATGGGGGGAAATGAAGATGTACTAAATTTTTTACTGATGGCTTTCGCTAAAGACCAAAATTTGCGACTGTACAAAGGAGAGGTAGCTAGTTCATTGAATTTTTTGTTCAATCAACGTTTTGCTTTAGTAATAACACTTTTGCAGGTATTTCTAGCGCCAATGTAGTCTGCCTGTCTCACGATCGTTTTATTGGATATCCATCTAATTTCAAACGTGTCGCATCAGGATATTACCTATTGAACCAGGATTCAGAACGAGAATGACCTATACGATTTGGTTTTTTGGGAATGTTTAACTCCATGTCCATGAGGATGACTTCAGATACTGAAAGAGCAATGTCTGAAGGTGAAGACGACTTAAAACAATATTCACTCTATTAAAACGTTGCACAGAAATCCCGTAAATCACTCCATTTAGCTGACTTCACAAGGTTCTATCAGTGTTCTGAACAACAGATGAATTAGGGGCAATAAAAGTTATTTTTATTCGACAATGGTCAGGCAGCCCTAGTGGAGAAATAACTGAAGTTTCATGAAGAAGTGGGTTTGAGATAAGAAAAGGTCTAGATGATGTCGAGTATGGTATGGGGGTTACCAGGGATTCTTGTGGATTCAGAAATCATTTAAAGTAGCAAATGCTTCTGAACTATGACCAGCTGCATTAGTAGTAAATGAAATTCGATGTCTCCAAGAATTGAGATAGCGCAAGACACAAACTGAGATAGAAGATAGTCAACCTTTCAAACTAAAAAAATCGAAGAAATCGCCGGAGCGTGTGAATCTACTCACGTCGAATTTTTATTCTCCAAAAAGATGTCCTCTTGCAAGCGATGTAGTCCTTGCGATAGACACTTACTCTTGCTTTGTAACGAAAGTTTGACGCATATATTGGGAAAATGCAAGTTTTGTTAATCAGAGTTTTTAGTTTACAAACTGACAAAATGTCTAATAAGGCTCTAGGGACCTTAAATAATTTTTTCAAACTAGGTTGTCACTAAACAGTATGGAAACTGTCTGGTGCATCAGGTGTTTGCACTGGAATCTGACAGTTGTTAGTGTCGCATGATTTTAAAAGTTTTTAAGCGCAAAATTGATATACAACGAAAATCAAACCGGCAATTAATACGCTGTAGTAAGTACAATTTAAATGAAAATTACCTTATGACCTGACGCCATAATCATTTAGCCATTAATTTACAATATTTTCCCTTGTAACCTCTATTCGACAAAGAATTAAAGGTTATGAGAGGGGTGGCCCATTTGCCCAGAAATATTTATAATTTGGGGAAACTGGGCCACCTATGACCCAGTTACCCGGTTCGATAGTTTTTAACTGATTTGAGAAAAGTAACCAAATCTTAATTTGTTTATGTGTTCTTTCAGCTATAATGGGTCGAACATATGTTTGAAAAACAGAAAGAGGCCCTGATGGGGGGGCAAAATATTCCAGAGAAACTTTGATGAGAGCTGTTGCAGATGTGCAAAATTGCAATAAAACCATTAAGGCGCATCAAAATTTTATCTTATTCTAAGGACAACTTTACGGCACTATCTTAACGGTACCAGAGGCAAAGGTGTTATTGCAAAATCTGGTTCTGGCGGAGGTGGCCGGATGCAGTTAACCGTTGAACAAGAACTAAACCTATCCGAATCTCTCAAGACTATGGAGAAATGGAGGTTTGGGTTGTGCAAACAAGAAGTCCTGGATGTTGTACAAGTCTTTATTAGGAGGAATGCTATAAAAACAAAGTTTGCAAATGATCGACCTGGTGATGAATGGTTGCTTAATTTTCAAAAAAGAAATCATTTGAGCATCAAGAAACCTCAAGGAGTAGAATACGTTCGTGTCTATCAAACTAATCCGTTTACCATTTTTGGTTTTTTTGGCATATTGTGCCAAAAAGTAGACGAATTGAACCTTCTCAATAAGCCACACCTGATTTTCAATTGTGATGAAACATCCTTTTGTTCTGACCCGAGTAAATCAAAAAGTATTTGGGGCTGTTGGAACCAAAAGTATGAGACAAATAACTTCAGCTGGTAGGGACAATACAATTGTTTTGTTTTGCTACTCTGCTAGTGACCAAAAATTGCCGTTGTTGAGCGTTTTTAAAGGAAAAAACATAACATAAACATGGATGCCTGATGGACCAATTGATCAAACAGCATTTGCCGCCTCTAAGAAGGGGTGGATGGATAGTATTATTTTTTTTAACTGGTTTAAGAAATGCTTTCTACCCGGTGTTCCTCTTGAGCGCCCAATTTTTCTAATTTTTGATGGTCATGTAAGCCATATTCCATCAGAACTAATACAAACAGCAATTGAAAATGAAGTAATACTTCTTAAGTTACCACCCCCATACCACACATGTTTTACAGCCAATTGACGTGGCTGTTTTCAAGAGTTTGAAAACAAATTGGGATAGATGAACAGTTCGTTGGCAAAGGGAAAATCCTAGAAGGAAGATTCCAAAGGACACATTTGCCAAATTGTTACAAAAAGTTTACCTAAATATTTCCCAGAGCAATATTATCAGTGGATTTAAATCAACTGGCATATATGATCAAAATGTAGGTGGTCCTAACCGATCAGCGATTTCCGAAAATATATTTTGTATTGACTAGTTACGAAATTATAAAAATCCTGTTGAGCGAAACCACACCACAACGGTGCAAACTGAAGACCACAATTATGTGCGACCAAACCTGGCAGAAAAAATTACAAATATGGAAATTAGCGATTTTGAAGAAACTGTAAGTAATAATGAAATTTCTAAAGAAACCCACAATGCTACAGTATCTTTAACCAATGCTACGGTACCTATGTCCAATTCGCAAGACAGAACTGAAGCTGAGTCATCTACAATAAGATAAGAGATGCCACTGAAAATACAAATGGTAAGGAATCTAAAACTTTTGAAGCAATTCTAATAACAACGGTGAAACGCAATAAGCAGGATGGTGAAGGGAACAAATCTAGACGCAGGCTATGCCATGGTGCTGAAGTAATTACATCAGAGCAATATTTTAAAAAGAAACAGGATGAAGAGAATCGCGGTTTGGAAAGAGAGATAAAACTTGCAACAAAAAAGTTGCATTAACTAAGCCCCTCCAAAGTAAATGAGCCTGCGAAGAAACGTAAAGCATATGTGAAAAAATTAAATTGTAATAATAAACCTGATTTAGATACGAAGACAGACAATGAACACGTGAGATCAGATCTGTCGGATTCTCTATCTGAGAGAGATTCAGATATTCGATCAAGCATTACCGTTATTGGGGGAGATTGTGTTAAAGTGAAGACATTAAGTTAAAGGGAGACATTATCCAGGAAAGGTATTAGAAATATGTCCTAATGGAATAAAAGTATCACACTTGACTAAAGTAGATTCAAAGGCAAAGGATGGAGATGGCCAGAAAGCCAGATGAATTAGTAGAACCCCGGCACCTCACCTTTCACTTTTGTGATGTCATTTGACCTTGGGAATTTCCCAGGGTGTGCTACGTAGGAGACCGTATTTTCCACCCCTATGGTTTCTTTTCGGTGGCCTTTTTCAACCCCTTGATTTTCACCCCTATGGTTTCTTTTCGGACGCCTTTTTCAACCTCTTGATAGAATTTTCATCCCTAATTATGGTCTTTCTGACAGCAAGTTTTGTCGGCCTTATTTATGTTTCTTTTCGTAGACCATTTTAAACCCTTGATGGAATTTTCACCTTAATTAGAGCCCCTTTGGTTGTGTTAAGAACTTTTTTGTCGGTTCACACCTATGGCTTCTTTTCGGCAATCATTTTTAACCCTAATTACCGCCTCTTTGGCAGTTTAGCTCCTGGAAGGTGGGCAAATGCGTGAGAGTACAATGTTCTAATAAGAGGCCATAATGCTCCCTAATAAGACAGATATAAGAAGTTGTGTTAGACCTGCGTCCCGGCCCCCCGGCTGAAAATAGTATTATAATAAGGGGATCCTAGTGTTAACGTGTAACACAAGTGTAAAATGTACCATGTAGGCCGTCGATCTTGTGTTAGGGTCTGTGCCCCTGTCGTGGTCCTTAGGAAGGAAATTTGAAATAAGGGGGCCCTAATGCCAACATGTAAGAGACGTGTAGATCTTCAAAACTTGTTCTCGAGCCGTCGCCCCCTGCCGCGACCCCCTGGTTGGTAATGGTATGGGGCCCTAATCTTATATATAAGTGCAGAAACTAGCTCTTGGGCCTTGGATCCTATTGTGCCCCCACTTGGTGCAATTGTATGTGGGTTATAACTTATTCTTAGAGTTGTAGGCCTTCGCCCCGTCATAAAAAATTGTATTCTAATAAGGTGGCCCTAGCCTTGTAAGACAGGACTTGTATCAGGGTCTGCGCCCTGACCCCTTTAAGTTAAAATTGATTTTAGCGCCATATAGTGGCGTATATACTAATGAACATTTTCGATAATAGAAGTTGATCATGCACACCTCTCTCTTGCTCTATCTCGTTTATCCGTTTCTCTCTCTCCATTTCTCTCTCTCTTTCGGCTCTTTCCCACACACAAACAAATCAATTAATTAATTAATTAATCAATCAATCTCAAACAAATCATGCTCGATCAAATCAATCAGATCAATCTCAATCAATCAACCAAAATCATGTCTCACAGTTTGCGGAAACCAGATTACAGTTCAAAACTGAATACATTAAAGCCTAAATTAGATATGACGTGAAATAATAAATAATTTCTACCCTAATGCAGTGCTGCTTGTTATATAGGAAGATTCTCTCTTTCTAAACAGGAACCACCTATATCAATCAACCGAAATCATAGAAATGTGTTCATTAACAGTTATAAAAACCTCATTAAAAGGACTGGAAAGTAATAATTACTTATATATAACATAGAGTTAAATTATATTAACATGTTTTTATAATGTCAAATTGATATAATGGAAATAAAAGGCAAAAGGTTTTAATGGTTTTATTATTATTCGCGAATTAACAATAACTACAAGCTTAAAATCCACGAATACGTACCAACTATTTGTAGATCTGATTTTATGACGTCATCCTATAAGAGTAATACATTTTAAAATCTTTATCGACATTTTGTTAGCAATATTAAGTAAAAAAACATATTTAGCATTTATATTGGACTTATAAATTTACATTCAAAATACTTACAAATATTTTAAAAATTTTTCTACTGCAAAATTACTTTAAATAATTTGAACCTTGAGATTACATAAACTATTGTTATGGAATGCATTAATATCATGTTAAAATAACTACATGCAGATATTTAATAACACTAATAACAATACAAATCAAAATTATTAGTCGAAATAATAAAAATTTCCACCCGATGCTTTTATACGGATATATTCTCTTTTCTATGTAATCATGATTTGTCTGTATACTCAATTATGCATACACACACATGTACCACGTTATATGGATTTTTATCAGTAGAGATTAATAGTAATGTTAACTAAACGCTTTAAAATTTCTAATCTGAAATAAGAGTGACGTAACCTAATTTATTTGATATTTCATAGAGGGCATCACCATCATCGAGATTTTGAGATACATTCATCTCATCGTCTTCATCTTGAACGATTATATTGTAACAACCTATAAAGCAGCTAATAACCCCTGACAGTTTTTATCAAACACTATTATTAACATTACATAGACATGAGGTTTTTCCTAAATTAACTGGTTTCAGCACGGCTCTGGAAATGCTGCACACTCTTCAAATCTTTCAGTTCGTTCTCAGAAGCTGTACCGTAGTCATTTCCTTCAATTTTATCTGCATTCTGTTTCGAGACTGTAGTACGTTTTCTAATACATAAACAGAATCTTCAATACTGTGATGCGTGTAGCAACAAAACACGTTAGCTAGCTAGTTTCACCTCTATATTATTTTACATGCAAGCCTGATCTTATCATAAATACATCTGTCAAAAAGCTAGCGGACTGGACATCGCAAACAACGTTTCCAATTACCGCTTTTAGTCAAGACAATATTGCCTACAACTACATACAATCGACTATCAATGTTTTAGCACGAGGGTTAAACGAAATCACGCTAACACGCAAACGCAAAAACATACAGACGAAATCACACTAACACGAAAACATACAAACACGAAAACACGCAAACGCAAAACCACGCAAACGAAAACACGCTAACGCTAGAACACAAACGAAAATACACTAACAAGAAAACATGCTAACACGAGAACATGCTAACACGAAAACACACAAACTCAAAAACACGAAAACCCACAAACGTAAAAACATACACACACAAAAACACGATAACGCAAAAACACGAAAACACTCTAACGATAGAACATACAAACGAAAACACGCTAACACGAAAACACGCTCCCACGAAAACACGCTAACACGAAAACACGCAAACGCGAAAACATAGAAACACGAAAACACGCAAGCGTAAAAATAAGAAAACACGCAAACGCGAAAACATACAAACACGAAAATATGCTCGCGAAAATATACAAACACAAAAACACGCAAACGCGAAAACATACAAACACAAAAACACGCCAACGCAAAAAACATGAAAACACACAAACGAAAACAACCTATAACGAAAACACGCTAACACGAAAACACGCAAACGCGAAAACATACAAACACGAAAACTCGCAAACGCAAAAACAAGCAAACACGAAAACACGTTAACGTAAAAATACGAAACCACGCAAACGCGAAAACATGCAAACACGAAAACACGCAAACGCGAAAACACACAAACACGAAAACACGCAAACGCAAAAACACGCAAACACGAAAAAACGCAAACACTGAAATATACAAACGAAAACACGCTAACGAAACACACAACGAAAAACCTAACACGAAACACGCACACGAAACACGCAAACACGAAAAACACAAACGCAAAACACGAAAACACAAACCGAAAACTAAGACAGAACACAAACGCTGAACAACAACGAAAACACGCTAATCGAAAAACACATACGTAAAACGCAAACAGAAACGAAACCGAAAACGCAAACGAAAACATACGACACGGGACGTGAAAACGCTAGGAAAAAAAACCCCGGAGTTCACGGCGATCTAGTTTTCCAGGTAACTATATAGCTCTAGAAACTATTAATGTGTCCATAGCCGCTTACACGATCGTGTAAGCGCTTTACGAGTTTTCGCATTAGCGTGTTTTCGTGTTTGCTTGTTTTTTGCTTTGGCGTGTTTTCGTGTTTGTATGTTTCCACGTTTGCGTGTTTTCGTGTTTTTGCGTTAGCGTGTTTGCGCGTTTTTGCGTTTGCGTGTTTTCGTGTTTGTATGTTTTCACGTATGGGCGTTTTCGTGTTTTCCTGTTAGCATGTTTTCGTGTTAGTGTATTTTGGTTTGTGTTCTAGCGTTAGCGTGTTTTCGTGTAGCTGTTTGCGTTTGTGAGTGTTTTGCGTTGCGTGTTTTCATGTTTTTCGCGTTTGCGTGTTTTTCGTGTTTTGCGTTTGCGTGTTTTCGTGTGTGCGTTTCGTGTTTCGTGTTTTCGTTAGCGTGTTTGCGGTCTTTGCGTTTGCGTATTTTCGTGTTACCGTGTTTTCGGTTTGTTTCGTGTTTCTGTGTTGTCGTTTGTTGTGTTCGTGCGTTTGTGTGTGTCTCGTAGTTGGTACGTGTGTTCTGTCGTTTACGTGTTTTCGTGTTAGCGTGTTTTCGTTTGCCCCTCGTGCTAAAACATTGATAGTCGTTTGTATGTAGTTGTAGGCAATATTGTGTTGACTAAAAACCATAATTGGAAACGCTGTTTGCCATGTCCAGTCCACGGTACTATGTTTAATTAGCTTTTTGACAGATGTATTTATGATAACATCAGGCTTGCATGTAAAATAATATAGAGGTAAAACTAGCTAACTAACGTGTTTGCTGTCATGCACACATATTGAAGATTCTGTTTATGTATTAGAAAACGTACTACAGTCTCGAAACAGATTGCATATAAAATTGAAGGAAATGAATACGGTACAGCTTCCGAGAACGAACTGAAAGATTTGAAGAGTGTGCAGCATTTCCAGAGCCGTGCTGAAACCAGTTAATTTAGGAATAACCTCATGTCCATGTAATGATAATAATAGTGTCTGATAAAAACTGTCAGGGGTTATTATGCTTTATAGGTTGTTACAATATAATCGTTCAAGGTGAAGACAAGATGAATGTATTTCAAAATCTCTATTAAATTTCAAATAAATTGGGTTACGTGACTTTTATTTCAGATTAGAAACTTTAAAGCGTTTAGTTAACATTGCTATTAATCTCTACTGATAAAAATCCATATAACGTGAAGTGCATGTGGTTGTGTATGCATAATTGAGTATACAGATAAATCATGGTTACATAGAAAAGAGAATATATCCGTATAAAAGCATCGGGTAGAAATTTTTATTATTTCCACTAATCATTTTTATTTGTATTGTTATTAGTGTTATTAAATATCTGTATGTAGTTATTTTAGAATGGTATTAATGCCTTCCATAACAATAGGTTATGTAATCTCAAGGTTCTTTGGTTATTTAAAGTAATTTTGCAGTAGCAAAATCTTTAAAATATTTTTAAGTATTTTGAATGTAAATTTATAAGTCCAATATAAATGCTAAATACGAGTAGCAGTAATCAGGTTTTGTTTGTTACTTTCTAAATTAGTTAATGATCGGAAAGGAATAGCCAGTTTATATCCAACCATTCATAAAACGTGTTTAGTGAGACTACACGTGGATACGTTGTATAAAAAATATTTCAGTTCAACATATGGTTATTATTAGAACAGCTGAAAGAAAAAACACTTCTAAAGGTATGCGTATTATTTTTAATATACGTTTTCTTTACTTGATATTGCTAACAAAAATGTCGATAAAGATTTTAAAATGTATTATTACTCTTATAGGACGACGTCATAAAATCAGGTCTACAAGTAGATGGTACGTATTCGTGGATTTTAAACTTGTAGTTATTGTTAATTCGCGTATAATAATAAAACCATTAAAACCTTGTGCCTTTTATTTTCATTATATCAATTTGATATTCTTAGAAATTATTTATTATTTCATGTCATATTTAATTTAGACTTTAATGTATTCAGTTTTGAACTGTAATCTGGTTTCCGCAAACTGTGAGACATGGTTTTGGTTGATTGATTGAGATTGATCTGATTGATTTGATCGAGCATGATTTGTTTGAGATTGATTGATTAATTAATTGATTGATTTGTTTGTGTGCGGGAAAGAGCCGAAAGAGAGAGAGAGAGAGAGAAACGGATAAACGAGATAGAGCAAGAGGGTCTAGGGCGCAGACCATGATACAAGTCCTGTCTTACAAGGCTAGGGCCACCTTATTAGAATACAATTTTTTATGACGGGGCGAAGGCCTACAACTGCAAGATCAAGTTAGAACCCACATACAATTGCACCAAGCGGGGGCACGATAGGAGCCAAGGCCCAAGAGCTAGTTTCTGTACTTATATATAAGATTAGGGCCCCATACCATTACCAACCAGGGGGCCGCGATAGGGGGCGACGGCTCGAGAACAAGTTTTGAAGATCTACACGTGTCTTACAAGTTGGCATTAGGGCCCCCTTATTTCCCTGCTAAGGGACCACGACAGGGGCGCAGACCCTAACACAAGATCGACGGCCTACATGGTACTTCTTCCACTTGTCTTACACGTTAACATTAGGATCCCCTTATTATAATACTATTTTCAGCCAGGTGGCCGGGACGCAGACCTAACACAACTTGTTATATCTGTCTTATGAGGGAGCATTATGGCCTCTTATAAGAACATTGTACGCTCACACATTTGCCCACCTTCCAGGAGCTAAACTGCCAAAGAGGTGGTAATTAGGGTTAAAAATGATTGCCGAAAAGAAGCCATAGGTGTGATCCGACAAAAAAGTTCTTAACACAACCAAAGGGGCTCTAATTAAGGTGAAAATTCCATCAAGGGTTTAAAATGGTCTACGAAAAGAAACCATAAAATGAGGCCTACAAAAATTGCTGTCAAAAAGAACATAATTAGGGATAAAAATTCTATCAAGAGGTTGAAAAAGGCCTCCGAAAAGAAACCATAAGGGTGAAAATCAAGAGGTTGAAAAAGGCCACCGGGTGGAAAATACGGTCTCCCACGTAGCAGGCCATGGGAAATTTCCAAGGTCAAATGACGTCACAAAAGTGAAAGGTGAGGTGCCGGGGTTCTACTTGAATTATTGTATGATGAAGAGGATATCCTTAAAATAATTCAGCCCCCAAAACCTATAACCTGAAGTGGTTTGGGAGTACACTGTTTTATGCCCCTTATCTGTTAAGGACTTACAAAATACATAAAAATAACTTTTTAAGTACTTCCTGCTGTTATGTTTTGTTAACAATGTTTAATTTTTTAAGTGTACTAGCTAGTAAGTAGATAACTGTGTCATATTTGAATTTATTTTCAAGTTTTTCAGTTTATAATACCAACTAAATTCTCTTTTAAATTCATATTAATGTTTTAGATTATGAAAATAACTTATACACTGCCCAAAGAGAAAAAAAGAGAAAATCTATCCTGCAACCTTAATTTGCATGTGACATTATATAATTAATTGTCCGATAAATTCAAATTAGTGTTATCGATATATTTTTATATGTTCATAACGTGGCCCAGATACCTCGTAATTATTAGAATCCATTTTCACAGTATTTTAGAAGCAGTGGCCCAATAACCTCAGGTTTCATGGGTAACTGGGCCATCAGACGGATGAAAAAAAAATTTTTTTTTGCTAGCGAGCTATTTTTTTTTAGTAAGTAAAATTTATCAAATCTAAATTCATTCGTTTCGTTCTCCGGTAACTGCTTGAAGTTTTATGTTGTAAAATGGTGGCCCATTTACCCAAACTTACCTTATATCCTATATTTAGATTTTAAATTATCAGATCAATATTCTCAAGAATTTCTGCACTACCTTTTATTTCATTTTCAAAGCAAGTTTACTTATAGCCATTTGATTAAATTTCAAATAACGTTATTAACAATTATTTCTTACGCATAATTAGTTATCTCTTTCTTTTGATAATCTAGAAAGTCTGATTTGACAGGTTGTTTCCGTTAATCTAGCAGATTAATACCGTAATCGAGATGCACACTAATTTCCTGGTCTTTACACTAAAATAAAATTACAACGTAATTGTCGAATATAAAAGACGTTTAAATTAAATTTTTATATGAAAATTTATAACCGCGGAAGATTAATGATTGAAAACACATTTAACACTTTTAGGTGTTTGGGTAATCGTTATTATTGGAAATGTTTAAATATCATATATAATTACATAAATTTATTGCTTTACAACATTGTAATTAACCTTACAAGCGCTACTTAAATACATTTATAATAGTATTGTTTATCCTTTTATTTCGTTTCTAAACAAAAAAAAGTCCATTAAGTGAAAATTGAGCGAATTAATTACTAAAATTTTTGGTTATGCGGGAATAAAGTTTTCAAAAAATATTATTAGAACAAAAATAATCCACACTAGAGAGGCTCAAAATAGTGATCAAAAACTATTAAATCATTTAGCGTTGGAAATTCACTAGAAATGTATCGAGAAGGAATCACTACCATTTCGAGTTGAGATCTCGATCCGAAAAGGTCAACTTTATATAAGACTAGCCAGTCTATTTGAAAAAAATCGTTTTCTCGATGTTGGATCCGGGCTACCAGCAGTACCTAGAGGAGCGGGCAGCTCAGGGCGATCTGTCACCGACGACGTCCCAGGAGTTCCGGAAATCGCCAGCGATACCGTCACTGCTCGATCTACCGTTCGAGAAAACGAGCAGCGACGCGCCACCGCACAGAAGAGGAGGCGGCAAAAGAAGACGCGACTGCCACCGTTAGAAGGCATCACCCTCCCATAGAAGACACGCCGGCCACCTCCGCCGCCGCAGCCGCAACCGACAACACCGAAGAAGAGGCTCGCCCCGGATCTACCAGCCCCGACGACTTCGTGTTGCAAAAGAAGAAGCCGAAGAAGACCCCGAAGGTTCCCTCGTCTACGCCGCCGCCCACGGACAACGGATTCCAGGCCCTGGAACCCTTCACCGACAGGCCTGCAGCTATGGAGCAGACGACACAAGAGGACACCAGGGAGAAAGTGCCTCCAGTAATCCTTCGTCAGAAAGAGAACTGAGTCGCGTCCTCCTGAGAAATGGACCGACAACGGATCGCGTTCACGAGAGCCAAGGCCTTCAGCGAGGAAGTCCAGGTTCAGCCTGCCTCACTCCAGGACAGAGACAGGCTGATCAGGTATATGGATAAGTGTGGTACTCCGTACCACACTTATCAGGCAAAGAGCGAGCGATTGACTAAGGTGGTGATACGTAGCGTGCCTGTAGAACTAACCGAGGTTGACGTTAGCTCAGAGCTAAAAATGCAAAACTTTCTGTTTACAGGATGAAGCAGCAAGGACGGCCGGTCCCCCTCGTGATGGTAGAGCTGCCGACCGAGGAAGACAACAAGAAGATCCGGGAGGTGAAGCACGTCGCCCGCCTCCGCGTGACTGTAGAGGATTTGCGGCGGAAATCTGGCATCGGGTAGTACCACCGGTGTCAAGGTTTCCGTCACGCACAGCGTTGCTGCAGGGCGGCAGCACGCTGTGTAAAGTCCGCCGGAGATCACCACTCCAGTGAATGCACAAAACCCCGCACAGACCGGACTAAGTGTGTTACCTGTGGTTCGACGCCATATTGGGCCTCCTCGGAGGTCTCGATATGGAGAAGACCCTACCTGCCATCCGTAATGTGGCAGCGGCGCTCGTTCAGGCGCAAACTGCTATAGACCTGTGGGGAGTGATCCTCACGCACGGTTCAGAGGTGGTTGCCCTTTTCGGATAATCATACAAAGGTCCGGAGCGAAGACTGGTGCCCTAGCTAGGTATACAGTATCGACAATTTATTAATTCTGTTCTGTTAATACCGATAATGTATTCACACAACTAACACATGTTTCTATTTATTTCAGATACTCAGAGCACCAACAGCATCAGCCACAACCGAGCGACAACAGGACAGTCCACACAACAACCACACCACCAACAGCATCACCAACCACTACAACGCATTTTTTTTTGAAATACCAAAAATCTCAACACAACGATGTCAACAGGCATACCACACAATGACGAGCCCCAACGACACGCAATCTACGCGCTGAAGGGGATAAAAAATCCTGAGCAGCGCACCACCAACAATACAACATTACTTATTTTATTTTATTATATCTTGTAATACGTATTGTAAATATTATATAATGTTATGTACTATAAAAATTCTAATAAACTTTGTTGAACTTGAACTTGATGAGGAATAACTACATACAATCATAACGAACATAACATTCCTTACAATAAAATCCGTCACTTTTTCTTCAAAATTTCACATTTTAAAACATAAATTGAAACCAAATTGTGTAACCAGCTTGGCGTAGGGGTTGCTTATTATGGTACTAATAAAACTACACCAACCAATTCTGTTTGTTTACGCGGTTTAAACAGCTTTCAGACTTGAATGAGTGTAAGTGTATTGGGTGGAATTAAAAACAGGAGAAAGAAAGATATAATAAACGTCATGGATCATTTTTAAGAACAAATACTGGTGGTAAAGGGAATGCACACAAGATATAAGACAATAATAACTAAGTAAACACCAGTGGCCTTTTAGAGCTGCATAATCAATAAAATGTCACATTTTCATTTTTTATTTCATTTTAATCGGTAGTACTACGGCATACCGGGCAGATGCCCCCTATACCTTCATTGGACCTTGTTTTATTCACGGCATAGTATCTACATGGTGTAATATTCATATCACTCAACACAGCACGATCTTTGGCCTCTTGTGCCTCGTCACGTCATTGGCGTCGTAGTTCCATAATCCCGCGATGGCGGGATTCGGGTGGGCTGCTAGTACCATCTCCTGGTTGCTACGGAGTCCATTAGGGTGGCCATCTTGAGGTCTTTGTGGAGTCGGTCGTTCCTGACGTACCAGGGTGCGTCGGTGATGATCCGGAGACATTTGTTCTGGATGGTCTGAAGGCGTAGGTCAGCATCGGGCCGATGGTCGATTTGTAGATCTTAGGCTACGCAGTCTAGTTGAAGAAAAAAGTGTAGGCCATGTCCACTGGTTTCTGACTGGTTTTTAAACCAGGCCCTGTGCTCTGACTGGAGTGGTTAGCTATCTGGGAATAACGTATGCTGCTTGGAGGTTTGAAGTTCTGCATTCTGATTGGCATGCTTTGATTGTTTTTTTGTGGCGCTATCTAGTTATGTATTTTTAAAACTAGTAGATGTTTTATATAATGAAGGTTGATTATAGCTCTACCTGAAGGTATACTTAAGCAGATGTAGTTTTCTGTAATTGTTACTTCAGGAAAACTTGAAATTTGGAATAGTATTCTAATAAATGGGGGTCCCATACTAGCTCATAGGACAACACCAAGGCTCCAGAACTTGTTCTCTGGTCTTAGCCCCACTGCGGAGGGTGTCTACATCCATCTTGTTTCCGTCAGACTTTTTGGATTTTCGCCATCTTGTCTCTGGGACGTGGCTACACCTTGTAGTATATTTTAAAAGTAGATGTAAATTCCAGTAATTGTCATGGAGGAAAAAATTGAAATTTGGAATAGTGTTCTAATTCTGGGCTCTTCATTGTAACTCATAGGACGCCTGTAGGGCTCCGAAACTTTCACATTCCTTGAGTATAAAATCGATGTAGTTTAAAAGACTTACAATAACGATGCAAGAAGTCATGTCTTAAGCAACTGCTACACAAATAGATGAATTACTGTTAAAGGTAAAAAGAATAAAATGGGACATGAAATTTTACAGTGTTATAAAGAGAGTTGCAAAAGGTGGATCTGAATAAACGCAACACCAGTTGCTAATGGAAAATTCCTGCAACTGTAGTGGACAGGTTACTTTTAAATTTGAAATGCACAGTATTAATCGTTATGAGTTTTGAACTTTCACGAGTCTGTGTCAGAACAGGTGTACAGTCCCAAAAAACAACAAGTGGCGCTAGTTAGCATGCTGTCGCAGGCAGAAGAAAGTGCACAGTTAGACACATTTTGAGAACTCGAGGAAGTACCCAGGCATCCAAAACTCTCCCCACATGAAGAATATGAATATTACCACCAAACCACCGTAAGAAATTCTGATGGAACTTATACAGATTCCATTCCATAACAATTACAGGAATCTAAATCTACTTTTAAAATATATCACGATGTGGAGCCACGATCAACCTTTATTACATAAAACAACCATTACTTTTAAATGGCGCTACAAACAAAAAATTTCAGCCAATCAGAATGCAGAGGCTTTGGTATCCAATCAGCATACGTTACTCTCATGTAGCCCACCAGGCTTAAGCAAGCCCCTCCAGCCTGGGAGTTGAGTGGTGTCTAAGCACCAATCAGAAACCAATGGGACTGGCCTACCTTTAGCACTCCAACCAGAGGGGTTAACCTGAGGCAGTATGCTCACGCAGGACCAACCAGGTGGCAGTGAGCGTAGCCACGTAGGAGAGGAGTAGGGCCAGGTGAAGGAAAAGACCCATGACGTCACGGGATGGAGTTATAGCCCGAACCCTCCATCATTTTATCGATTTTCTCATCGGCGTTACGTTTAAGATTTCTACCTGCCTAGGTGAAATCTTTCATGAAACGATTCCTTAACAGGTTGATCCTCTATGACATCACCAAGAATATTGATATGGTGCGTCTCGGTAGATGGATCCAACGCCGTTACCGGCCTGATTAATTTAATATTATTGATAAGGACAAACCATTATTGCATTCTTAAAGTGTAGCTTCAGACACGACGTCCCAGACTCGAATGACATTGCTGCACCCGTATCTGTTTTTATATTAATCTCGATGTATTCAAATTCCCGTGTCATCACGGGCATGTAGTGTGTAGGCGAAAAAACCACATCTTTATGACCTCCGTAAGCGTAGTTTTGAGAAGTAACATTTATTATGCGCATAGCGGAGATAAAACATCGCCCACAATTTGCGGTTCAACGATGTCGCAATAAACAAACATTTGCGTTGGTAATCCTATCCATATACTAGCGGGGTGCGGGGGTATTGGTTCCATAGTTATGTTTTGATAAGACCAATAACCCAGATGTAAGGCTAAACGTTGTGAGAATCCGAATAGCGAGAGGGAGGTTTTTAATTTCGTGGTGACGCGCTTAGTTAGATTATGGTATGATATGCCATCCGTCCTCAATATAAATGGCTTTCTCGCTATCGTGTTGGAGATGTGATGCAGCCTTTTTTAATATCGTCTCTAACACACCCTCTTCTCCTGAGGGTGTATCAGTTCTATAATAAATTAAATTGTCTGTCGCACTTACAGCGGCAAAAGAACAAGGGTACTGAATTTCCGAAATGCCTACAACCCATGAGCCTGTTAATCTTATTAGTTTTGGCAGTTGTGTATTAAAACTTGACGTCATATTGTTGGGAAAATACGTCATGGAACTATTACTTAATAAGGTAAGATAAAACTCCATTTTATATATCTCTCAGCTGCGAAGCTAATACCCAGCTATTAAATTTTTCACTGTACCCACGCCACTTGACCAGGTATTGTTTATATGGTCCGCGGCCCTTCCCTGCTAAAATCTTATCGACTTTGAATAGGGCGTCTTTATCAACCGTAACAACTTGCAACTCCTTCTCGTAAAAGGTGCCCGAAACAGGATCGTTATTAAGATCGCTTATAGGATAAACTGGAGGTCTTCTTTTTAGCACTGCACTAATTGTAAAAACTTCCTCGCTCCAGTTCGTTTCATATCCCTTCTCAAAGGTGTACTTAGTTCTGGCGATTCTAACATGTTCACCGGCTTTATATTTAGGATGACGCCTTTCGCGTACAGGTTATTCCACACCAAAATGTTTTCATCGTTTACAACCGCGGGGGCCATCTTTATACTTGAATGAGGGCTATTGTTGTACACAGTCACAAGTTTTTGGAGCACATCAATATACCCATAGGAATCTTTGTAGGTGAAATAACGCCACATCTTTGTTTTCAATGTTTTATTAAATCTATCAACTACAGATGCTTTTACATCAAGGTTATTTGTTACATAGAAATTGATATTTTGTTTCTTGAAAAAGTTTTGTACACTGATCGCCACAAACTCCTTGCCTTTATCCGTCTGTAGATTTGCCGGTGTATTATCACTTTCCATAAAATATCGGTGAATGCTTCAATTACAGATGCGGCTGTCTTCGCTTTAAGAACTCTCGCCCAGGCCCTCTTGCTAACACATCAATAACCGTTAGTATGTAGCTGTATCCACTATTATGTTTACTTAAAGTTCGCATATCGCAATGATCCGCTTCTCACAGCTCGTAAATGTTGATCACAATATACTATTTCGCGGAAATTTCTTTCTGACACGGTTAGGAACCATATAAGTCTCCTGAGCCTGCAGCCATTTTTTCACTTCACCATATCTACCATTTACAGCATTAACTGAAGGTGTTATACCCGCAAACCCGGTCGAGTGTTCTGGATCATAGTATACATCATCCATGTTACGTTCTCCACATATCCCAATCTAGTGAAAGTCTTCTTCTTCGCAAGGATCTTGCGGGGTTTCCCTAGATTCACTATCAGCATCGTAATTCTCACCTATAGTTGTGAGGCTCGTTCAATGTTAGGTGATACAGAAACATCACCTTTCGTATTTCCGATAAACTCTCGTGGTATATTTATTTTTTAATATACGTCGCAAATTGTCGCCAGCAGTGTGGGTTTATAGTTTCTCGCTGTCTTAACATTTCGTGAACCAGATCGACAAATGTTAGAATGAGGGATGATCTCACCGTTTATTGCGACAGAACCCCTTTTATCCCAAAATACATAACCGCCCGTATTCAGTATACGCAAGAAATCAGTGCCTTTCTTCCTGTATGAAAGAGGCGGTGTTGATACTATCTCGTCGTCTGCCAGACCTTTGCGTTTCGGCGAATCCCTAATATCATATTCATCACCGCTGATTGTTATACTAGCGGGTTGACGTAACTGATTGGAAAAATTTAGATATCTTTGAAGAACCTAATTGCACTGCTGCCATCTGTCATGGTTGGTCATTTGGTTTTTAATACTTTATCCATGTCGTTACCCAAATGCGTTAATACGTTGTTTTGCGTGACATCTGACGCTTGCAGACGCTGTATAAAATCCATAGGTAGAATAATCATCTTCTTCAGATTGTGGTCCATGGTTATTGAAACAAATTACCCAGAATTCCGCCAAGCAATGATCCTAACAGGAGTGATAGAAATGCGCCACCCTTCTGTATAAGAAACTGTTTCTTCTTTTTCATAGACTCACCTCTCTGTACCAGCCGCCTTAAAGTGTGCTTATGTTGAAGAAGTCGCTACATCTGATCAGCTGACACAGGTACACAACTCTTTAAAATGTTATGTGGACACTCGCAAATGCATTCCACCTTCTTACTATCCAGACATTTCAATAAAGCGTCACGCTGACCTTTACTTAATCTGGCTAATGCGTGCAGGATATTGGTGTTTTGGATTAAAGTGTAATCTTTATGACTGTGCGACTTAAAACCTTTTTTTCGCTATATACTTGGAAAATACGTTGAGGCCCGAATATGTTTGTTCTATAGCGTAGCACATCCGGTGTATTCTGTTTTAAATCGAACAATAAATATCCGTGCGGATTAGAAGTAGCATGATGAAACGCAACCTCTAAAAATTTAGGGGTGTCAGGTGAAATCTGCCTTGCTAATACTGTATCTGAGCCCTGTAACTTGGATTCTTAAACAAGATCATGTAATGAACGTTAAGAGAGATATCTCGTTGCGCACGTCCTTGATGAAATATGTTTTGCGTTAAGAAAAACACGCTTAGATTTCTATGATGTCAACCCTTTGTAAAAATATCAACCACCGAACCGTTCGTGTCACGCATTAGATCGTCAATTATTATTAAGACCGGTTTTTACCGTCAAACTCTTCCATATCAGGTTATCCTTTCTGAAAATCCTCTGAGAGATCTTTGAATAATAGCTGCCATTCGCCGTAAAACCAGATAATTTTATCAAAAGCTGTATCGCAGACAGTTTCGATATTTTCAACGATAAAATACGATTTCCCACAACCAGATGGCCTGCTATTATTGTAGAAAAGGGATGCTTAAACTGACCTTCCATCTCAAGACGCTAATCGATACTAATCATCAAAACTTAAATATTGGGTGAAAAAAAATCTGCAATCACAGATATATTCTACTCTGTTTTATCGTGTTTTTGTTTTAACATCAAGAAGCCCTATTTTGTTGCTGTCTTTTAATATTTACTAAAACTAACAATAATAGTTTTATGTATACCTAATTATAATGTCTAAGGGCTACGACCAGAGGGCGCAGACCTAACACAAGTTCCTATAGCTGTCTTACAAGTTAGCATTTAAAATTTTCCGCCGTAACCATTGCAGAGCCTTAAGCCTCCAATCAGAGCTCAGAAGCTGGGTGTGGCTAAGAACCAATCAGAAACTAATCGGGTAAAAGGGGCTGCCCTTAGGACCACCATTCAGAACATTGTGTGTGCACGCATTTGCCTACCTTCCAGGAACTGAACTGCCAAAGAGGCTCTTAATACAACCAAATTAGGGTGAAAATTCCATCAAGGGGCTGAAAATGGTCTCCGAAACGAAAATACGTCTCCCACGTGGACGAGTAAAAAGTAGAGGGGAAGGTGCCCCTGTGGGCGGGGATTATGACGTAAAAAAGTGGAGGGAATGGTGTCCCAGGGGGCGGGTCTTGTGACGTATATTTTTGTAATTTTTGAACTACTTGAATGTAAATAAAAAACAAAACTTACCTTTTTTGTATAATAATTAATACTCTCAGAGACCGAGACTATTTTAGAATAGTAATTCTTATTAACGCCATCTATTATGTGTCAGAAAGATAGATTTCTCAAAAATAGAAACAGCGTTTGAAGCTGAGAAGGATGTGTGCACGGTTACTACCACACAAGGTAACAGATGATTAAACAGTGCTCCGAATTCAGCATTGTAAAGGCTGGATTCACGGATGAAAATTTTAAGTATCTTTATTAAAATTGCCAGTGAGACGTGGTGTTTGCAATGTAATCCAAAGACCAAGCGTCAACGCTCTGAATGCAAGTATCTAAGCAAAGAAAAACCAAAAAGATCCGTTTGGAGAAGCCAAAAATCAAGGCAATGTTGACTTGCTTTCATAATTCGGAAGACATAGTGCACGAAGAGTTTGTACAAACTGGCTAAACAGTCACTGCTGTATATCTTAGAGTTATTAAGCCTCTTGTAGCATTTTCGTCGTGCGAGCCCTCAATATCATGGTATAGAAACCCATTTGTACAATAATTCACAATTTGATTTCGCTCTTTGCCACTCGTTTCTATTCTCTAAACTTCATTGAACGATGAAAGAACTGTGTTGTGCGCACATTGATTCCATTCCAGCGATCTTGAAGCACATCTCTAAGGATGAGCACTAGCTCAAATTGTTGGGGGTGAGTTTCGTTGTTGTTGCTAATTAACCACTAGTTTACATTAATGCAAAATAAAAAATTACACAACATAAATGAAAATATTTACTATCCGCTCTACAACACGCCAGAGTTCAGGCATGTCGGGATTCACTGCTGCAGGTGGGGGTATTTAGTTGCATACAGAGCTCAGGGTCCTTCTTGTTTAAGCATGGGCTGTTTTTTAACATCTCATTAGCATAAATGAATGAAATGTTGTATTGATGTCAATCTTTTATTATAATAATATTTAAAAAGTAATTTTTACACGTTTGACTTTTGTGTGTGTGTGTGTGTGTGTGTGTGAGTGCGTGCATAAGTGCATGGGCGGGCGCATGAGGTAATAAAATATATTTTATTTTTTATCTGTAATAACAAAAGCTATTCATTTTAAGTGAAATAACTAACAAAAAGTGCGATAACGTCTACCTTTCAGTGATTTTTTGTTTATCTAACTCTAGTAATAAGTAGAAAAGTTTTTGGAGTCGTGTTACGGTCGAAAATGAAACTAAAGCGGCAGGTAACAGATAATTAGAGTGCACCGGACTAGCCCGGTGGTACAGATGGAGTGAGCGTGTTTTTGAATTTAAAACTACTGAAGGTGGTTAGTCGCATTGTCGAAAGTCGCAAATAAGGATGCGTCGTAATTAAAATGAAATGAAGTAAAAGCGCCAGACTGTTATTAAGACGAAATCGGTAAGGATACACCTGGCGACGCGTAGATAAATCAGACTTCAACAGTCAAAAGATCTCTGTTACCTTACGTTGGCTACCTCCAGTTACACGTCGGAGATGCTTCGAAACTTTAGCTCTAGAACAAATCTTAAAATATCGACACGCTAAATACTAAAGCAACGTGTGCGCAAATCAGCTGTTGGGTTTCAATGACTTCTTTAACCTTATATTTCGTTACGTTACCCCCAACGTTTGTGACGAAAATTCACTCAAACACAATAAAAAAAATAATGAACGTTAAATGTTAAGCTTAAATCTTATTAACTCAAATTTAAATACTACCAACCCTCAAGTTCCGTCATTTATTGAACCCCAAACTAAATAATTAGACATAAACTAGATAAACATCATTTAAAATTCGTCTAATTGGTTACGTTAAACAACCCAAATATTTAATAAAACTCAAAAAACTGTATGACACTAAATGCGTCAATTGTAGGAAATTACCATTGGTTACTTTTAAAATGAATCAATGAAATAAAAATGAAAATTTGGGTCTTAATTAATTCTTTAGTTTGAATAATGAAATCACCACTTTTCGTAAATTATTGCTTTCACTGGTCGGGAGAAAATCACAAATAACACCATAACATTCAATTAATTGTTCATCTATTCTACCTAAATAATCGTATATCAGAAAACACACAACAAGATACATATATTTACACTGCTTACGTTTCAATTTAAAATCTTAAATTCTAGAATACGGGAGCATAAGTGTGTCAACCTTCTAAGCTTACCAGATTTTAATTTTAAATTACGGAAGTGGAATTACCTAAATATGGTTAAAATTCAAAACATTACGTAACCAAGTGGTCACTCAAATCAAATTTTACCAAGCGAAATTTTCATATACATAAATTTGCAGTACATTTAATTAAATAATAAAAAAAACAAAATACCAAAGATAGCGCAAATAGAAGCAGTTCGTCAACCTTTTAATTGAGATTAACGCGATATCATCAATTTCGGCGAAATAACACCAAAAAAAACGACTGTGTTTATTCGCTCAACAAATAATATCACCAAATTTACAAACAGATATATGACAAAACAATCACACTAACGTACAATATTGAGTTACCTTCTACACAGAACCCTTGAATAAGTCTTCACCAGGTAGCAATGAAAGCAAAACGGACGGGATCCGTTTCAGGACACCTGTTGCACGTTCTCGATCGGCAGGGCAAACCCATGCGGCAATTTCACAGTTTTAAATTTCGATAGCGATATGCTTACGTTAATTGGCCAGGACGTTATATAGTTTATGTGTATAAAACAAATAGCTTTTACGTACGAGATATTTACACACTACGTGTTTAATGTTTCATTAATTCGGTAGCTCTATTTACAAGTTTTTTTAATATTAAAACGAAAAATGTCATTTACAAATTATGTACAGTAAGACTTTCGCCTGTTGCAACTGATCTTATTACGGGGGGAAACAAAACGTTGTGCCTTCACAATGGTTTTATTCAAAATATAAATCCGCATTTCGCTCGTTCAAAATTCACCAGGATGCACTATATAAACATATCCCTTTTGAAAATGTTCGTTAATTGAACCCACGGTCCGTAACTTCAAAAGAAATAACCAGGAAGGATGAACGTCTACACAAATATCCACCAAACTGGTGCTTTAGTTGCAAGTAACTTCTCCCAAAGGTTCGGTCTTCCAGGTATTCGAAAAAAAACCACGATCATCTTAATCCTTTCACGAAAGGCAGATCAAGAATGCAAACAAACAGTTTCTGCATAATATTGACCATCTTTCTCAACAAATTATCATGAAAAACTGTTGACTCTGTGTAGACTCAGTGCAAATTGTCATCCACATATTTATTCCCTTAACGGTAACGATAATTGCTTAACACTAATGGATTGAGATAAAATACTCCGGCAGAAAAACGGCGTCAATTACTAAAACGCAATAAGCAAAATGCCATCAACAGCTCCGGCTGAAACAAGCAAACCAAGGAATGATCTCATCCTACAATTATAAGCGAACTTTTCTTACCTACAACTACATTTTATTTTAACGAAACCTTTTATAAAAATTCAAAAGAAAACTAATTTAGGTTCAACTTTAAAATTTCCTATTTCCAACTAATTTATCCACAAAATATATAATTGTTAATTCCAGAAATCAAATCTAAATGCCAATACGAAAAGTTTAACTCGAAAACCACTACAGCTTGGAAAAATCGAACAATCTATTGTTACTTTCGCTTGTACCTTTATGAACAGCAAGTTTCGTTAGCGTAAATTGTCCTAGCAAAATGAAAAAAATAGAAAAATAGTCATATGTACAGTTCAAATAACATGACAGTCGAACATTTTTTAATAATGATTTTTATATCAAGCTCTATAAACATCTACTCATTTTACTGGCTACATTTGGAAAGGTGAAATTCAATAAAAACATTGATAATTGGACCCCCTTATGCAATACGGAACCAAACGCCAAAATTTAAAAAATCGCGCTGAGTTAGTGCCGAATAAAGAATACAATAAAGTACATTTTGCAATAGAAACTAACAGAATTTTGAACACTAGCGTCTGTTAGTAAATCGCTCAAATAATTATATTAGATTCCTCTGCAATAAAGATCAACTGTTGGTTCCTTAATCAAAACGATAATTTTCGTGTTACCATTTGCACGTGTTCTTAAACTCGGTGTTTTATCAACGGTTTTAAAATGAATAGAGGAAAGTATATAGTTTCACTTCTTACAAAAGAAACAATATGCTGCAATTACTAATTCTGATCTGGTAGTTATTTTTATTAACTAACAATGCTATTTTGATACGTATATGTAACTCAAAAAGTAATGTTTTTATATCCATGTATTATTGTAATAAATTCAGCGCTATTTTTGAATATTTGACGTTTGGTTCCTTATTGCTAAATCCTATAATTATAATTGTTATTGCAGAATGTTGAAATTATTAAAGTTCGACCAACAACAGTATACTCCATTGGAACCTCCACTGTGACAAATACTGCAACCGATAGTGAAGAATTTATATTTAGCTCATGATTCTGTTAGGGACATGGATTATACCAATTCACGTTCAAACAGTTCTGTCAGATGAAGCAGATACAGCCACAGAATTGAAGAACCTGAAATACTTGCAGACCCAGAAGTTCACAAAGGCAGGCCAAGAGTAAAAAAATTAGCAAGATCGAAAGCTTAGGAAGAAAAATTGCAATAAAACCGTACTCTCTGCAAAAGAGTTTGTAAATAGCAAAAATATAGAGATTTTGAATGTACATGCCTTTAAAAATCCTTCTGATGAAAAAGTTTTCTTTAGTAGCTATTGGAATCTACGATTATAACTGTCAAACCACTTTTATATCTACACATGTTAAACAACAAAATGTGAAGAGAAAAAAATTATTGTGTTAGTTTTTCCAGTTACAGGAAAATAATCCTAACAGAATTCAACTTTAGGACGAAAGCTCCCAAAAAGGACATATGTAATAAATGTGATACTTTTCAAGCCAAATCACAGAGTATCAGCAGCATCGAGGAGAAACAACTACTGAAATCAGAACAAGTAGCACCGAGGCACTTGCGCTTTCACTTTTACGTCACAAATGCCCCGGGGTGTGGGGCACTCGCCCCACCACTTTTTTACTCGCTCACATGGGCGACTGTGTTTTCAACCTTTGATGGAATTTTTTATCCCTAATTAAGGCCTTTTTTGATTTTTATTAGCTTACGTGGGAGACCGCATTTTTAACCCTTATTTTTTATGGTTTCTTTTCGAGGGTCAACCCTAATTAGAGCCTTTCTGTACTTGCGCACGTGAGGGGCAGATGTAGGCCTTGGGCTAGGTCTTGGGGCTGGAGCTGGTCTTGGGATAAGTCTTAGAGTTTGGTCTTGGGGCGGGAGCTGGTCTTGGGGGATTGGTCTTGGACCTGGGACTGGACTTGGAGTTGGTCTTAGGGTTATTTTTGATGGTCATCTAATTAAGGTCCTTCTGGCTATATTAAGAGCAGTGCCCGTGGAGGTTGCACACGCATACAATGTTGGAAATTGCATAATGAATAAGATATTATTATTAAAACTATCGATCCTATTGTTTAAATGGTCATATGCTATTGGATGATCTTTTACCTATACGAGAAAACGTTGTATTTCTAATAAGGAGGTAAGACAGCAGTTGTGTTAAGGATTGATCATGAGTGGGGGAATTTGAATGAATGACAGTAAAATTTAATTATAGAACACTTATTTTTATTGTAAATGTCATAATTAAAAATCCTCAGCGAGCTATAAAAAAATTACTGACATTCGGGTCTAATGAAACAAATTTTTTTATTAAGTTAATTAATTACATAACAGCAATATTGTCTTCTAAAACGAATATTAAAACATAGTTTACCTGCATTGAAATATGTTTAATATCCATCCGACCGTTAAAATGTTGTACGCCTTAATATTTTTTTAAAGAAACTTAAAACTTAGATGTGTTTTATAACTGTAATTAAAAATCTGTAAATAAATAAAGGGTTAACAGCACACTCACCAGCTCTGTTCTTAAAGAACGTTTTTGAGGCACTGCTTCACGAGTGATAGTCACTGCTTTGTGTTGCTTGTCAAACTAAAAAAAACAACTTTCTACGTTGATGTAAAAACTACCTATTGATTTCCCATAATTAGAGTGAAAATATACAAACAACCTTATTATCTTTATCACACTTTCTGCAACTCGTATTTACCTTTCTCTTAAAATAATTATGAACAAATTGGTTTGTAAAAAATTCATATTGTACATACGGACACACAAATTATTTTTATAAAAACCATATTAAGAGTTTGGAAAGTTACATGTTTTAAATTCCACAACAATATGTAGTAAGAAATCACTGTTCATGTTTACTTTAGGTAATTACCGTGTAATTATATAACTCTGTTAAATTTAATAGTCTAAAATTGATTACCAATGTAAATAGTTAACATAACTTCTTTTTTAAAAAACATTAAATCATAAATTTTATAACACGGTTTTTAAAAACACACATGCTGAATTAAAAGAAGAAACAATGGGGTTATTTTTGTTATTACAGTGCTCTTGATTAAAATAATTAAAGCACTAAAAAATCTCTTTTATTTATCAGAATAGAATGGTTGGGTAACAGGAGTTAAACAATAATCTGATTACCTCATCGTTTAGAATTAAACATGTACTAAAATAGTTTTTTACAAAATCAAACATAGGTAAATTATGTAATCTGAAATATAGAAACATTAAGGTATAAAGTCCACACACATCCGAATGGTAGTCTTGTAGTATTGTTTTATTGTATACGAAGGATCTGGAATTCTTCTCTAGGAAACGTAAATAATATCCTTGCGGTGCTCGTCCAAAGGAATCAAAATACTCTCCGTTACCATTCTCGTCAATATAGATAGTGGTCCAATGCTGACCTGGTTTGTTTGCAGGATCCGTGTTTACGATAATTGCACACTGTCGAGGTGCGTGTCTCGGTAGTTGATTAGAAGCACATACAAGCCGAAACACATTCTTTTTGTGGCTGAGGATCGATTTCAAGCATCTCAACACTTGTACCGCATACATCTTTGGAATTGATATGCGTCCAGTCTTGCAGTAGTAAGGCGTTTTCCAGTGCACACATTGGCTCAGTGATGTTATGGTTTAAGCAGCTGTATGCTTTTGCTTCCTTTTTCAACTATTTAATCGACAGGTAACCAGTCTCCTCCAGGTTTACTATTGGTTTGTCAAGAAACCTTCAAAACTGTTGTTTTTCACCGCCCTTAACGTGAATTTTGTTAAATGGGCGCAACACTCTCATCAACTCCTCACGGAAATTGTTGTAATGTACATGACCCACCACCTTTAGCGTGCGCAATTAGAATAGTTGGATTGAGTCGCATACGTCTCACCAGTAAGCTAGCGTCTATAATTCGAGTCTTGTAACTTGAAGCGAGTGCCGCCATTAGGCTAAAGGTCGTACAAATTTAGCCTTTAACTCAACACCACTTATGAGAAACTTTTCTTGATTAAACAAATCCGAGTGCACGTGACCAATCATCTCTATATGTTTCCCGGTAGCCGCAAGTGCTTGACGTTTTGAGAAACCATTATTTGCGTTTCCTAGTGTATTCATCTGTCCAGCTGTATCATTGTGCCATAAGGTACATCTTAGATGTGAACTCTTGGCCTCCTTTCCATAATTTAGCAGCGTTTCGATATATGAACGGTAGGCTTAGGTGTTGTTTGGTTGTAACACCATCTTCTGATTTAAGTAAACCTCCACCTGTGAGAAAAGCGAATGCATCCAATTGTTTACCGGTGCTACAACATCAGCGTCTGTAAGTGCTGTATCATCATGGTTTAGAACTTTATCTGTAATGTACAGCATGGTCTAGCTTAAATCTATATAATCGTTTTCATTTCCGGGGACTACAAATTCTATTGGGGCGTCATCACTCAGAGCTGATAAGAGCTTGTAAAATATCCATTCACCACCCTCGATACTTGTCTGCGTCGATGGTAAAGCGAACAAATCCAATTCGAACTTGACGCATTCACACGATTAGACATGTAAAAAAGCCATTATCTTGAAAATATATCGTCGTAAGCAGGTCAGACGTACTCTTTTATAACCCGAAACCTCCATCATTTTGTCGATATTCTCGTCGGCTTTACGCTTAAGGTTTCTACCTGCCTCGTGAAATCTTTCTTGAAACGAATCCTTAATAGGTCGATCCTCTATGACGTCACCAAGAATATTAGCACCCGTTCTAAGAGCTTCTTTACCAATAGCCTTTGCGCCAGACTTAAATAACGGTATTATACTTCTAAATATACCATCTAACCAGCTCCCTATTCCATGACCACGTTGATAGGGCGCACCTCTGTAAATAGAGCCGATACCGTTACCGGCCTGATTCATGTAATATTGCTGATAAGGGCAAACCATTATTGTGCTTTCTTAAAGTATAGCTTCAGGCACGACGTTCCAAACTCAAATGGCATTGCTGCACCCGTATCCGTTTTTATATTAATCTCGATGTTTTCAAATTCCCGTGTCATTACCGGTATATAGTGTGCAGGCGTAAAAACTACATCTTTTTGACTCCCGTAAGCATAGTTTTCTGAAGTAATATTTATTATACGCATAAGCGGAGATAAAACATCACCCACAATTTGCGGTTCAACGATGTCGCAATAAACAAACATCTGAGTTGGTAATCCTATCCATATACTAGCGGGGTGAGGGGGTATTGGTTCCATGGCTATGTTCTGATACGGTCGATAACCCAAGTGTAAGGCTAGACGTTGTGAGAATCCGAATAGCGAAAGCTGAGTTTTTAATTTCGTAGTGACGCGCTTGGTTAGATTATGATATTCGATTGTTAGCAGTTTACTTATTAGTACATGGTTATTTAGCTCGCTGATAATTTCTTCTATGCTGGCGTAATTTCCCGAAGCGAATCGTATCACGTACCAGCCAACTTAAATATAAATGATCTTCTCGTTGTCGAGTTGAAAATATTCTGTGGCCTTTTTTAATATCGTTTCCAACACGTTCTCGCCAGGTGGCTGTGTTCTATAATAAATTAAATTATCTGTTGCACTTACAGCGGCAAAAGAACATGGGTACTGAATTTCCAATATCCCAATAACCCACGAGTCCGTTAATCTTATTCGTTTAGGCAGCTGCGTGACGTCATATTACCTGGAAAATACATCATAGAGCTATTACTCAATAAGGTAAGGTAAAACTCCATTTTTATATATCTCTCAACTGCGAAGCTAACACCCAGCTATTAAATTTATCACTGTATCCACGCCACTTGACTAGGTATTGTTTATATCGCCCACGGTCCTTCTCTGCTAGAATCTTATCGACTTTGAATAGAGTATCTTTATCAACCGTAACAACTTGCAATTCTTCTTCGTAAAAGGTGCCCTCAACAGGATCGTTATTAAGATCGATTATTCTATAAACTGGTGGTCTTCTTTTTATCATCACACTAATTGTAAAATCTTCCTCGCTCCAATTCGTCTCATATCCCTTCTCAAAGGTGTACCTAGTTCTGGCGATTTTGACATGCTCACCGACTTTATATTTAGGATGGCGTACTGGACCTAAACCTTTCGCGTACAGGTTATTCCACACTTCCAAAATGCTTTATCGTTTACAGCCGCGGGGGCCATCTTTATACTTGAATGAGGGCTATTGTTGTAAGCAGTCACAAGTCTTTCGAGTACATTAATATACCTGTAGGAATTTTTGTAAGTGAAATAACGCCACATCTTTGTTTTCAATGTTTTATTAAATCTTTCAACTACAGATGCTTTTACATCAGGGTTATTTGTTACATAGAAATTGATATTTTGTTTCATGAAAAAGCTTTGTACACTGCTCGCCACAAACTCTTTGCCTTTATCCGTCTGTTGATTTGCCGGAGTATTGTCGCAATCCTTAAGAATATTCGTGAATGCTTCAATTACAGATGAGGCTGTCTTCGTTTTAAGTGCTCTCGCCCATGTCCTCTTGCTAAATACATCAATTACCGTTAGTATGTAGTTGTGTCCGCTATTGTGTTTACTTAAAGTTCGCATATCACAAAGATCCGCTTGCCACAATTCGTAAAGGTTACTCACAATATATTTATTTCGTGGAAACTTTTTTCTGACTGGTTTATGTACCGTATAAGCTTCCTGTGCCTGTAGCCAGTTTTTTACTTCACCATATCTACCCTTTACAGCATTAGTTAAAGGTATTACACCAGCGAACCTTGCTGGGTGAGAGGGATCATAGTATACGGCATCCATGTTATGGCCGCCAGGAATCCCAATCTAGTGAAAGTCCTCTTCTTCTTCTTTGAGAGATTCTTCTCGGTGTTTCCCGCCTTTCACTATCAGCATCGTAATTCTCACCTATAGTTGTGAGGGTCCGTTCAACGCTGGCTGACACAGAAACATCATACCTTTGCGTATTTCCGATAAACTCTCGTGGTATATTTATCTCTTTAATGTACGTCGCAAACTGACACCAACTGCGCGGGTTTGTGGTTTTTCGTTTTCTTAGCGTCTCGTGAACCAGATCGATAATGTTGGAATGGTATGATCTCGCCTTTTATTGTGACAGTACCCTTTTTATCCCAAAAAACATCGCTGCTCAGTATATGTAACAAATTCGCGCCTTTTCTCTTATATGAAGGCGGAAGCATTGATACTATCTCGTCGTCTGTCAGGCCTTTGCGTTGCGGTAAAGCTCTAATATCATCAGCAGCAGCGTCACCGCTAATTGTTATACTGGTGGGCTGACGTAACTGATTGGAAAAGTGAAGAACTTGGTTGTACTGCTGCCATTTGTCATGGTCGGTCATTTCAGTTTTTAAAACTTTATCCATATCGTTACCCAGCTGCGTTAAAATGTTGTTTTGTGTAAAATCTGGTGCCTGTAAGCGCTGCATAAAGTCCATCGGTAGAATAATCATCTTCTTCAGAATGTGGCCTATGGTTATTGAAACAGATTACCCAGAATTCCGCCGAGTAATGATCCTAACAGGAGTGGTAGAAATGCACCACCTTTCTGTACAAGAAACTGTTTCTTCTTTTTTATAGATTCGCCTCTATGTGCCAAGCGTCTTAAAGTGTGCTTATGTTGAAAGAGCCGCTGCTTCTGGTCAGCTGACAGAGGTACACGACCTTTTAAAATGTTATGTGCACACTCGCAAATACACTCTACCTGCTTACTATCCAGACATTTCAATAAAACGTCACGTTGACTTTTACTTAATCTTAAAACGTCAGCCATCATATATGCTGTAATCTTTATGACTGTGAGACTTAAACCCTTTTTTCGCTATATATACCTGGCAGATACATTGAAGCCCGAATATGTTTGTTCTATAACGTAGCACATCCGGTGTATTCTGTTTTAAATCGAACAATAAATATCCGTGCGGGCTTGAAGTAGCATCTTGGTACGCGGCTTCTAAAAATTTTGGGTTGTCCGGCGAAATCTGTCTTGCTAAATGCTGTATCTGAGCTGTCACATGGGTTTTTAAACAAAATTATGTAATGTGCGTTGAGCGAAATATCCCGCTGTCCACGTCCTTGATGAAATATGTTCTGCGTTAAGAAAAACACACTAAGATTTCGATGATGACAGCCCTTTGTAAAAATATCAACCACAGAGCCGTTAGTTTCGCGCATTAGATCGTCAGTTGTTATTAAGACAGGTTTTTCCCCGTCAAACTGTTCCATATCAGGTAAACCCTTTTGAAACTCTACAGAGAGATCTTTGAATAAAGGCTGCCACTCACTGTAAAACCAGATAATTTTTTCAAAACCTGTATCGCAGGCGGTTTTGATATTTTTTAGAAAATCAACGATAAAATACGATTTCCCACATCCCACCGGACCTGCAACTATTGCCGAAAAGGGGTGCTTAAACTGACCTTCCATCTTCAATCGCTAAACGATACTAACAGATACTCCACCAGCAGCTTCGTTTAAATAGACTAAATAAAAATATTTTTCAATCAGAACACGTGCAATTGCCTAACCTCCAGGGGGCACTGCTCTTAATATAGCCAGAAGGACCTTAATTAGATGACCATCAAAAATAACCCTAAGACCAACCCCAAGTCCAAGACCAATCCCCCAAGACCAGCTCCCGCCTCAAGACTAAACTCTAAGACTTATCCCAAGACCAGCTCCACCCCCAAGACCTAGCCCAAGGCCTACATCTGCCCCTCACGTGCGCAAGTACAGAAAGGCTCTAATCAGGGTTAATCCTCGAAAAGAAACCATAAAAAATAAGGGTTAAAAATGCGGTCTCCCACGTAAGTTAATAAAAATCAAAAAAGGCAACAAAAACTGTTTTCTCCTGAAGACTATGCCAACGTCATTAAAGGATGTAGGGAGAGGAATCCGATAGAAATGGTATTTTTAGAGAAAAACGACTTTATGAGGACCGGACACATCGAAAAACTGATTACCAACAGAAAGAAAGACGTAAATGAAACAAAAATTAACTAGCTGCAGATTAAGGAAGTTAAAATCCAACAGGATAAACCTTACAGCATTTTTATTAAAAATATGCATAATGCACCGGACTACTCTGAAATAAATATTAAAAAAAGGCAAGGTAGACCTAAACATGTAGACAGTAATATAATCTTTCTAAACAACTTGGAACCTCTTTGGCCACGTGGAAAACCAGTAGCACAGGCTAAATAGGACGATATAACGTCATACTTGCATTTAATTCCTGCTGCAGATCAACCATTTTATTTACATTTAACTGGAGATCCAATACTGGAGGAAGACATTGATGGATATAATGTAGCAGCTCTGGATTTTGAATTGGAAAGTGGAAGCGATTAAAAAATAGTGTTTGTTGTTATTATTTTCATTTTGTATCGTTGTTTTGAAAATTAATACATGTTGTTTAGATTTAGCAGTAAAGGACCAAGAGACATTTTTTCGTTGAATTTTTAAGTTTTTTTTTCTTATTTTGTGTACTTGGATAACGTCATTAAATAGACAACAAATCATTTAAATATTTAATTTTGTTTAATATCTGCACTCATCATAATTTTTATAAATACACATTTCTTTCGAAAATTATTACTCAAAACTACATATTTGGCGTTTGGTTCCTTATTGCATAAGGGGTCCAATTGAGCCTTTTGTCGCATATGTTGAAATAATATATGTTCCGTTACTTCTTTACATCTAAATTAAATGCAAATCCCAAGAAGAATAAAATTACGGAATACAAGTTGTTAGACATCAACACTAAGTACACGAACTTCGCTAATAAAGTTATCTATATACAAAGTCCATATATAATTTAGACTTATATGCCTTTTTGAATGCTTATACATATGCAAATAGAAATGCAAATAGATTGTCACATAAAACATATCTACCAGATTTCATAAAATATTCACAACGATTTCTCTTAAAAGGAAAATCTAATAAAGATTAGAAAATAACTTCCTTTCAACACCAAGTAAAAGAGAGGGAGGAAAACGTTAAGAAAATAAATATTCAATGATCACGTTTTCTGGTCGTAACAATAACATGTAGAAGTACAATATCAGATCAAAAGGAGTATTTTACGAGTATACAAGTACTTGTTACGGGTCAGTTTGTTACTATGTATTGAAATTAAGTTCGAGTACGAGATTTTATTGTTATTCGGTATTTTCTTGTTGAATTGTTTAGGTGTTAACTTTTTCTACTAAAGTTATATCGATGATGGTGTACACTGATTTGCGTTTTCTACGTAAAAAGGTCAAAAGTGTGTGTGGGTATCGAGGACATTAATTTTATTCCCTCGTTTTCTACACCAAAAAGTTGCTTTGCTCAAATTTGTTGCTATGGAATTTTTTTAGTGTAGTCACACGGTCATTAAAAAAAACTTAATTTGGCTCATTTTTCTGTTATGTTGATTAATGATATGAAACGTAATCATGTAATTGCATAGTAGCGTTTCATTTTTTGTTAATTACATATCATATCTTCTGGTACATACAAATAATTCATTAATTTTGAAAGAAAATAAAAAAAATAATTCACATGAGTATCATTTTCCGTTAGGATCATTAGAAATTACAATTATAAATAACATTATTTACATATTACATATTATAAATAAAATTCTATTACGCGCCTGACAATTTGCAACCCACGCAGCGTTTGTGACATTCCATTTTTTAAATGTTCCAGAAAATTTGAAGACTCAATAGTATTATATAGAACGCGTGCGTACAAAAACAACGACGATTAACCAAGAATTGACCCAGCATTCCTTACCATTTGGTAAGGAATTGTTTTGCTCTAACATAACGTAGCTTTCAGCTAGCGACATAGGCGTACATTTCTGAAGGGACTATGGTTATTAATAACATCAATGTAACCAAACAATACACAATTAAAAACAACGTATCATGTATTTTTTTATTAAAAAGTTGTAAAATGTGAAACTTCAGGTTAATATTCTTACAAAATATGAATTTTCTAATTTTTTCTTACTAGGAGCCTTTGCAAATAATTGATGTTACGTCTATGGCTTGTTTATTTACCGATGAACGTGAGGTTACGACTCAAATTGTCCATATTTTTCTACATACCACGCACTGTCTTACCAATATAAAAGTTAAGTTATAGTTATTATCGCTATAAACAACAAATAATAACGTTGCACTTATCTAAACTTTCGAAAAACACTACAATAATAATTAGTAAACTAAGTTGTTGTCAACTATGGTGGGAGCCATGTTCTGACAGTTTGCGATTACGTTGAAACATACACAATCGTAAACAAGTAGGTCTATTCTTGGTTAATCGTCATTGGTCGTAAATGCTTGTGTGCGTTACAAATAAACTTTTGAAATTTTTGGATACCCATGATTAATTGGTAGTGAACCACTACTTAATAAGAACATTCGTTTTAGTTTATTGTTAATAAACTAAAAGTAATCACAACAATATAATAGGTTATACGAAAATATCACACCGTTTATTACCTCCAGAGTATGACATTTGTCACTTTGATCTAATTTTTGACGATTGGTAGCAGAGAATGACGTGCGTAACCTTATTTCTAAAACATCTCATGACCTTCTTGAAAAATGAACTTTTAAATTCCAATTGGTTGGCTAAAAATTTGACGCACGCCACTGCTATCTGTTATCAATTATGTAATTTAAGATTACTATTTACTTTTTTTTTTTAATTTCTTTTGTACGCTATTTCCATCGTTTGCCAAATGGCAGAAAATTCTAGTCAAAGCTGCAAGTAAAACTGCAAAATAACGTTTAAATAATTGACAAATTTTAAATAGTTTTTAAAAACTTGGTGCGCATGCGCCATTTATCTGCCCATAACAAAGGTACGCGCATATATATATATATATATATATATATATATATATATATATATATATATACATATAAATATAATATATATGTATATGTATATGTGTGTGTGTGTCTGTGCGTGCGTGCCTGCGTGCGTGCGTAGTGAGTGAGTGCTTGAGTGCTATGCGGAGGTGTGTGTGTGTGGATGGGTGGTGCGTGTTGCGCGTGCATGCGTGCGTGTGCGTGTGGGCGTGCGTTGCGTATGCGTGTACGTGTGCGTGTGCGTGTGGTGTGCGTGTGCGTGTGCGCGTGCGTGTGCTGTGTGTGCATGTATATGTGTGTGAGTGCTTGTGTGTGTGTGTGTGTGTTTGTGTGTGTGTGTGTGTGTGTGTATGTATGTATGTGTATGTGTGTGTGTGTATGTGTGTGTGTGTGTGTGTGGTGCGTTTGTTAGTGTGTTTGTTTGTGGATGCGTATGTGCATGTGTGTGTAGGTTCGTGTGCGTGATTGTGCATGATAGTGCAGTTTGAGTGATTGTGTGGTGTATGAGCGCTTGTGTATGTGTATGTGTGTGTGTGTGTGTGTGTGTGTGTGTGTGTGTGTGTGTGTGTTGTGTGTGTGTGTGTGTATGTGTGTGTCTGTGTTTGTGTGTGTATTATACTTATTATCACTGTAAACAACTAATAATAACCTTGCATTTATCGAAACCTTCGAAAAGCACTGCAATACTAATTAATAGAATAAGATTAAACAAGTAGGTCTATTCTTGGTTAGTCGTCGTTTTTGTAAATGCGTTACAAATAAACCTTTGAAATTTCTGGTTACCTATGATTAATTGGTAGCGATCCACTACCTAATAAAGTATTAATTTTCATTTATTGTGAATAAACTAAAAGTCATCAAAGCAATATACTAGGGTATTCGAAATTATCACACCGTTTACTGCCTGCGTTTGTTATTTTGATCTAATTTTTTGACGATTGGTAGCAGAGTATGACCTGCGTAACTTTATTTCTAATACCCTTCTTGAAAACTGAACTTTTAAATTCCAATTTGGTTGGCCAAAATTTGACGCACGCCACTGTTATCTATCATTTACGTAATTTAAGATTATTATTTACTTTTAAATAATTAAGGTAACAAACTGATACTTTTTATATAGTTTCAAAATATATAATAGCCAGTGGCGTGCCGTTTTTAGGGTACAAGATTGTGCATTTTAGTTATTTATCAACTGATTTTTTGAAAGTCGAGTATTGGGAGTTTTTAAGATCGCTAAATTTAAAACATTTACAATTTTAGATAATTTAAAATGGCGGATCAAAAATGGAGGACTATCGTGTTTATTTAATTTATCATCCGATTTTTTTAAAGTTGTGTCTTGGGGTTTTTAGATAGCTAAGAATAACTCATTTGTCGAAATTAACAAATTCAAAATGACGGATCTAAATGTGGAAGTATAATGTTTAAAAGCCGATATCACTAAAATTCAGGCTTTGAAGTTATTTATTACGGCAGATAATTTGGCAACGGTTTTTTACTTTCGCTTAAATTCAATAAATCTGTCACCTGTCAAATGAAGTATAGGTTATTATAAGTTTTGTTATGAACGAATAAGTTCAAAGGTAAATATGTTAGCGCGGTACTATAGCAAGTACAGGTCGTAGGTTCAAATCCTACTCTAGGTAATCTTTTTATTTATGTATTTAATAAAATTAATAATAATTTTTAATTACATATTTACCTTTGAACTTATTCGTTCATAACAAAAACTTATAATAATTTAATATTAGTCAAGTTGCTTTAGTATGCGTGAATCCTTGTGATATTGCAAGCTCATTCCATTAACATAAGTAATTTGATTGTAATCTCATTATATTTAGAATTTACATCAGTTCTACATACATAAAGACGAAATTTACATCGATTGGGGCTTGAACCTTGATGGTGCAGTTAGTTAGCGCGGTACTCTAGCAAAGTACAGGTCGTAGGTTCAAATCCTACTCGAGCTAAACTTTTGTTTATGTATTTAATAAAATTAATAATAATTTTGAGTATAGGTTAAGTCTAAAGAAATTTTTTTATTTTCGTTGATATTTTAAAGTTTTCTGGACTGGTACCGTTTTATGTTGCAGTGCGGTGTTCTAAATTTATAAATATTTACAAAATATAGAGCGCCTAATTTCTTTAGTATGTCTTTAATAGTAACGTTGCAAATATACGTACATATTTCAAATTGTATTCTCATCCGAAACTTTGACTTATCAATTTTGAAGACCGGTACCAGCAGAAAATAAGAAGGTTGCTGATCCTCGTGCCATACACTAGCGAAGTAGCAAGTAAACGGACCACGATTTCGTACGAAATTTTCATAAAATAACACTAGGTTTTAAAATGTTTATTCTATATACATTACTTATTACATATTTTTCTAGATTTAGTTAATACTTTTTTATAGTTATAATTCACTTAAAAATTACTTCGAAGAAGGCATCTTTCAACTAAAGTAGAGTGATACGGTGCGTTATCCATAATTATGAGATATGATTCTTCTAAATTAGGTATCAATTTTTTAACAAGTGATCTTCTTTCATATGTGACCCAAGTTTGGAACAATACAGTAGAGCAGTCCGGTGAAACAGTTGTAGTCGCTTTAGATATCTGAAAGGCATTTGAACAAGTTTGGTATAAGTGTTTACCAAACTCATCTCGTTTGGGTTAAATGATACGCTCATCAACTGGGTTTATAATTTCCTTGATAAAAGACGAAAATGTGTCGTAGTTGATGGTTTTTTTAAAAGAAGTTAACATTAACGCGGGCGTACCACAGGGATCCGTTATAGCACCTACATTTTACTGTTGTACATAAATGACCTTATTTCTTCAACAACTAACCCCACCCATTGCTTTGCTGACGATAGCACTCTTCACTGTAGTTCATCTCAGTCTACTCATGATAATCCACCTTCTACGTCAAATCAAGAAATTAAAGCTGAAATGGCAAATTCAATCATCAAAGACATTCAACGTATTCTCGAATGGGGAAGCAACAATCTAGTTAAATTTAATGCTAACAAAACTCAGTGTTGCTTTGTGTCCGCCAAAAAGATCGATCATTTCCTGTGGTAAGTATGAATGGCTCAGTTCTTAAGTTTTCAGACTCTATTACTCTGTTGGGTATGACTGTATTTTCAAATCTCTCAAAGGTTGACCATCTTCTGTCAGCTACCAAAACAGCTGCTCGTAAAATAGGCTTTTGTACATATCTAAGCAGTACTTTACCTCTCGACAACTCCTTCTGCTGTATAAGGCCCAAATTCTGCCTCATCTGGAATATAATTCTCACCTCTGGGTTAGTGGTCCCCAATACGCTCTCGATATGGTTGATCGTATTCAAAGAGAGCGATTAGGCTTATAAATGACCCGTCCTTAACTTCTCACATACAGTCCCTTGAGCATAGAAGGATGGTTTCGTTCTTTCTTTGCATTATCGTTATTACAACGGCTATTGTGCTGCTGCTGAATTGTATTCTTTGATACCATCTGGCTATCTTTGCGAAAAACACTCGGTTCGCTCATTCACATCATGATGTATGCAGTACAAATCTCCACTTGTATCAAACGGGCGCAATCTACATTTTTCACATCGCTTCTAAATTCTGGAATGATCTCCCTAGTTCCTGTTTCCTCTCACTTATGATATGAGAAAATTTAAGATAGCTGTTCATAGGAATCTATTTGCAATTCATTATCCTCTATCCCTCCTCCTAAGTGTTCTAAGTGCTTTAATATGATAGTCCAAATTTAGCCTATTCAGGTCCACAACCATAAAAAGAAAAATGATCCATTTTCTAAACAAGTACACATTCGTTTCATCGTGGTAGTCCTCGTTTTGGGATTTTGAAGCAAACAGTAGGGATACACCATTAATAAATCCGATTATGACCCAGCATGGAGTAAAATAAAACGTTTCCCATCATACACTTTTTGTTGATCTGTCTTGCCAGGACCACCTAGGATTACCTTTTGAAAAATCCAAGTTTCATCCAGAAGCACAACATTGCGTTTAAACTTAAAATTTAAATTGTTTATATAATTCTTCATAAAATGGATTCAATCGATTAAAATATTGGTGTTTTTGACCAACGGTCTACGATTATTTCCTCTCGAAAATGTAAAGCCTATTTCGAGTAAAGCACGACTTAAGCTACTTTTAATATGAATGTGTAAAATCTTATTTAATAAATCAACGGTTACATGTTTTTCTGCAACAAATTCACAAATTATATTTAAGATTAATTATAAATTATAGCAAAACTTACTTTGAGTGTACAATGTAAAGCAAAGTTTTGTTGTAGATTACCTCCTGAACAACTTATAATGGAATTAGAGGGCTCCCATGTTGTTTTTATAGCTCAAAATAATTCAGCAAACTTAAAATCAATTGTTGTGATTGAGATTCTCGTGTACAACAGTGTATTGACACAGACTTACTGATAATTCTAAAAAGAAGCGATTTATTATTATAAGAGGGCTTAAGTTGACAAACTAAAACCACTTAAATTTAAAAACTTGTTATCAGCTGTTAACGAAAAACATTGAATGACAGTTTGACAATTCAAAACAAAATGTCCATTACTACTGAAGGCCAATATTTTCTCCAAAAAGGCTACGACATCCCATAAATATAGCCGACATTTACTATCGTGTAACATAGCCAACAACATTAGCCGTAATTTGAGTCCTAAACTCAAAACCTGTATATATTTTTGTGCTCTGTCATACCTGTACGAAATAAGTGGTAATAATTATAAACTACGTGTCGTTACTATGTTCTTTCAATTGATGACGAGACCCCATCTTTCGTGGCGATGACTGAACATCTTGAAGTTACCTACATATTAGCGTTGATTGAGGAATCGACATAAAAGAGTTAAAGTAAGGAAGTCACTCAAGACTAGTTTAAGCAAAGTGTACTTCCAGCTAGGGGACAGTTGCCATCCCTGTCCTCGTTAGATACGAGATCCCACGTGGACTGGTCCACGACACCTTATTTTCTAGAACTAACAGTGGCGGTTTACCGCCACGAGCTCATATTTCGGTGCTGGCCTTGCATCACGATCATTTGCAAGGTCGTTCCCTATCCGCCACCTGGGGACGCGCCTAGTAGGTCCAACTAGGATTATTAGTTATTATGATTAAATTAGTAAATTTGTTTTAAAGATAAAAGATTTTATTTATTGGATAGAATGAGTTTCTTTGCATTTTTTTTTTAAATATTGGTATAATATTTAATAGTTCGTTCTTATGGCAATGATTATTTTCAGTCTTTTAATATTTTATGATAAAATTAATTTTTTTAATAGTTTTTATGATTCCTTTATGTTTTTAAAAATTATTTTTGAATTAGTCAGTTTTTATTTTTTATTATATTTTATATATTTTTTCTTAGTTTTAATTTTACATTTTTTTATAGTTCAGTTAGATATATATTTGGGTGGGATTATTTAAAATATTTAATAATTTTACTTAGTATTTGAATTTGTACTTTAATAATTATAGCTAGAGGAAAAATTTATATTGAGAAAAATTATAGTGATTTTTTTTTATTTGTTGTTTTAATAATATTATTTTCATTATTTATAACTCTTAGTTCAATAAATATATTTATTTTTATATATTTTTTGAAATTAGATTAATTCCAACGTTGTTATTAATTTTAGGTTAAGGTTATCAACCTGAACGTATTCAAGTTATATATATATATATATATATATATATATATATATATATATATATATATATATATATATATATATATATATATACAGTTGACTCGCGATAGTCCGACACTTGATAGTCCGACACGCTCGGTAATCCGACGCCGTATCTAGCCGCATTTCGCGCCTCGTGTTGTGACAGGATTCTCAAGTCTTCCTTTTGTTGGTAGCTCGCTGTCTTTACTAGTTCAGTGAAGTGTTAAGTGTCAAGTGATGGCAAGTACAAGTGGAATCACTATAAAACGTAAACAAAAAATTAACTCTTTCTGAAAATGGAAAATAATTAAGAGGTTAGACCGTGGTGAAACTCCAACAACTATTTCTAAAGCTTATGACATCGGGCGACCAACCATCTATGACATCTTGAAAATCGAGAAAATTGAATTTTTGAAAACTGTTGAAGACGACTCAAAGAGAAAACCTTAGATTGGCTGAATTTAAGAGAAAAGCTCTTTTTCTTGGTTCAAACAGCAAAGGAACAGACAGGCTCCGATTTCTGGGGATCTTTTGAGGAGAAAGCAAAATTTTTTATCGTGAAATTACAAAAAGATGATTTCCCGTCAGTGATGGGTACAATTTTTGTTTTTTTTAAAATTCCTTATATTCTGTTCATTTATGGTTACCCAAGGCTCATGTAGAGGCTCCAATTTCTTAATAATTTTTTAATGTTAAAGTTAGGGGATATGGATTAATCCGTTTTAAAAATTTATATAATTATAGGTTTAAAATTTAATTTTATTATTATAATTATTGGTTTAATAGGGGTTTTATTATTTCTTTAATTTGTTTACGTCAAATGGATGTTAAGTCTTTAATGGCATATTCATCAGTTTCACATATGAGATTAGTATTATGAGGTTTAATAATAATAAATATATGAGGTTTATATGGTTCAATTGTAATAATAATTTCTCATGGTTTATGTTCATCAGGATTATTTTGTTTAGCTAATTGTTCATATGAACGTTTATCTAGTCGGAGATTGTTTTTAAAGAAAGGTTTAATTAATATTATACCTAGAATAAGATTATGATGATTTTTATTATGTTCTTCTAATATAGCAGCTCCTCCTTCTTTAAATTTATTAGGAAATTATATTAATTAATAGTTTGGTTTCTTATAGTTGAATTACAATAATTTTAATTAGATTAACTTTATTTTTAGAGGTTTTATTTTTAATTATTTATTAGGCATCAACTTCTAAGGTTATTTTGCCTTTAGCCTGTTATGAATTATTTACTTGTTTCAAAATGTATTCTGAATATGTGCATATTTGTTGGTAAAATTTTTCCGTGTAATTCTGATAAATGTAAAAATTCAAGCACCCTTTTCATTTTCTTTCATTTACTTCTAGCATTTTAGGAAATGGGCCTCTTATATCACAGATTTCTCGTTGTGCTTGCATTGCTTGACAATCAGTGAAGAGATGTCGGATCGTTAATTGTACGTTGCATGTTTGGCATATTCTTCGGGTTATCCTGTAAGTATGTGTGGGTCAACTTTGTATGACCTATGCGAAGTCTTGTAATGACTATACTGTTCCTTCTTGAGAATGCTGGGTATTTTTGCGTTTTTTGATAGAAGGTAGATGTTCTTTAAGGGCCCTATTTTGTTGATTCCAAGTATTTTGCCATTGGTCTAATATTTTATCTCTAATATACTCCTTTTTGGTCGCTTCTTGTGATGGGATCTGTAATGTGATCCTTTGTTTTGTTAATTGTACATATGAGCGTATTTAATGTCCTGCACGCATTTTCATTCTTAGTGATGATCTCGTAATTAAAATGTGTTGACTTCATGCTGATTTTGCAAACATATTTTTGTAACAGCCATGCGCCTGAACTTTAAGGGTAGAACACGAGCTTCAGCGCATAAACTATATGAAGATCTTGTGGGAAAGCCCCATGCAGTATCTTAGTGAGACATTTTGGATTGTGTCTAGTTTCTTCAAGAGAGATATGCATGCAGATCCGTATGCATTGCATCCATAATCTATCTTTGAAAGAATCATTGTTTTGTAAATCCGTAATAGAATTTCCCGGTTTGCACCCCAGTTTGTGTTATTATTATATTCAAGACTTGTTTGGATACTGTGTATATATATTCTATGTGGTTTCCCACGAGACGGTAAGGTTAAGAATTATGCCAAGAAATTTTGTTTGAGACACAACTCTGATTCGTTTATTTCAAGGTAAAGGTTAGGCTCGTAATGCGGTGTTCTTAGCTTGCAGAAATGCATAGACACTGTCTTTGAGTGAGAAAACCGGAATCCTACTTTTGTGCCTGTTCCACTATGGTGTTAATTGCTTTCTGTAGCTCGTTGTTAATTGCAGCGCCTCTTTTCCCGGACCTATAAATCGTGATATCGTCAACGTATATAGAGCGGCCAATTGTCGGTTTTAGTGTAGTTGTGGTATCATTTACCGCAATAGCAAACAAAGTTACACTAAGTGGAGAGCCTTGAGGTATTCCATTTTCTAAAATATGTTCGTCGGACACTGCTTTCCCTACCCGCACTTTAAAACGTCTATCATACAGAAACGACTTTATGGTATAGGCTAATTTTCCTTTACCCCCATTTATGTAGCTTTTCCAATACGGCATATCTCCAAACCGTATCATAAGCCTTCTATGTCGACAAATACAGCTGTTAGGTGTTCTCTTCTTCCGAAGCTTTCATAGATGACGTTGACAATTGCACCAATTTATCATTTGTGCTATAATTTTTCCGAAATCCCGCCTGATAATGATTTGTCCAGTTATTTTCTTCCATTAAATTTGACCAGTCTTTTATTGATAATCTTTTCTAAGAGTTCTTCCATACAGCAACATAAAGAGATCGAACGGTAGCTGTCCGGTTCTAACGGATCCTTACTAGTTTTTAAGACAGGTACTACCATTGCAGTCTACAATTCTGGATATTTGCCTTCGTTCCAAATTTTGTTGAAAGTATAAAGTAAATCCAGCAAACATGAGTATGGTAGGTTTTTCAGCATTCCGTTTGGGATATCATCGATTCCAGTCGCACCTTCCTTAGCTTCGTGTAGAGCTGTACGGAGTTCTTCCATAGTAATTGGCTCGTTGTAGCTTTGATAGGTTATTTCAGTAAGATCTAAGGGTGGCTGTGTCGTCATTTTAAATTTAAAATCTGCACTGTAGTTATTTGTACTGCTAACCTGTTGGTAATGATTAGCTAGTTGCTCGGCTACTGCTGCGGCTTCGGTAAATAGATTGTCTTTAATTTTCAATTTTGGGAGGCTTTTATTGTAACGTTTCCCGGAGATGGCACGGATTTTAGTCCACAACTCTGTAGTAGGCGTTGTTGTTTGTAATGAGCTGACGTAACTTCGCCATGAGGACCTTTGTGAGGTTTTAATCTCTCGTCGTGCTATTGCTCTGAGTTTTTTAAAATTGATAAGGTTTTCTGTAGTGGGGTTTTTTGAAAACTTCTTCAGAGCGACTTTTCTGGCCTTAATAGCTTCACCGATTTTGGGTTCCACCAAGGTACAGGTATTCGGTTTACTTTGTGGCTTGTCCTAGGAATTGATATTTCGGCAGCTTGGAGAATCGATTCGTTAAGGTCGTTTACCATATATTTATTCATTATTTCTATATTTTTATAATTATTTCTCCTAATTTAATTTAAAAAACGGTGTTTCCTTACCTTTTGCGGAGAAAATTAAAAATTTAGGTTTAGTTTCAGATCTTAAATACAATTTTAGTGATCATGTAAGTTACGTGATCAAAAGGGCCTAGATGAAACTACGATTATTATTTACTAATAAGTCAATAATATAATTTTAAGTTTAGAAAAATTATGTAAGTATTAATTTCTCCGATTTATGGATATTGTTTAACTGTTTATTACCCATTTCTAAATTACATTAACAGAAACAGGCTCCAACATCTACAAAATACCTGTTGCAGATTTATGTATGGTCTACGTAAATTTGACCATTAGCGATTTCATGCAAGAATTAAATTGGCTCTCCTTAAAACAAGGTGGAAATTTCATTTCTTAAATTTTATACATAGAATTGTTATAACGAACAGTCCTGCATATCTGCGCCGCAAATTAATTGGTAGAAATGAAATTCACTCTAAAAATATCAGATATGTAAATAATTTTACCATACCATACATCGTACAACATTGTTCGAATGTGGTATTACGTTGTAATGCGACAACACTGTATAACGCCCTGGATATAGTTTTTAAAAATTACCCTTAAATATTTTTCGTAAAAATTCGTGGTACGATTTGACTGTTAGCAATTTATATTTTTGCTTTATATTGTACATTTATAAATAATCATTGGATACACAGGTAGCTATTTATTTGGTATCAATTTAGTTTCATATATTGGAAATAAAAATATTATTTGAAAGAATAATAATAGCTAGGAAACAATACCGTTTATAGTATGTAAGGTTTTATTTATCTATGAGTATGTAGACGGATGGCGCCGACCCGACAATGACAATAAGTCTCGTCATGACTCGTGCAGTCGAGTAATCAGTTCAGAAAATTTGCAACGATGTCGTTAGTTTACAAGTCAGAAGCTTGTAGGTGTTGAGCAGGGGTTCCATTAGAAAAAGACAGCATGTTGAACGCAATTTAACATTACACTTGCGTGTCTTAAAATTTTTAGTCAATGATATTAGTTATTTTCTGTGCAATTTTTTGGTAAGGGGCGTAATTTGAAGGCAAAGGTGAAATTCAAGCGTTTGTTTAAATATTTTTAATATCTTAATAACGATCAACGTTATAGCAAAATGTTTAAATTTACTTTAGTATATACTCGCTGTATAAATTTAATTGAGTTAGCGCGAGTTTTTCATTCGCGGTTTAAACCTCAGTTCAATTGATCGACATTCCGATGTTAAACCAAGTTCATAAAAATGTGCCGTTTTTCAAATCGAATTCGACAGCAGTTCAGTTGATCGGCCATTTAGTTCATTTTCTTGAGGTTGGTAGTGACAACGTAGTAGAAGTTTGGTTATGTTGTATATTGTGAGTATGTGACGTTTACAGTTTCATTGGAAATCAACGATATCAACACGCATTTAATTACTTGTTTTTAGTCTTCTGCATGAATAACAAACAAATCATGGTAAGGTTTTTCATAATTTATGAATTTACGAATTGAAAAATTTTGACGCACATTTTCAGATTGATCTTGTTTCAAAATACGCAGCTATTCTTGAGAACAAGAAAACGGACACCGCCGCGTCCAAAAAAAAAAGAATGGCGTGAATTGTTTTGCAAACCAGTTTAATTTGTCGAAAAAAATTGCTCGAAATCCAGACGTCGTACGAAGGAAGTATGAAAATATAAAGAAGTGGTCAAAAGCAAGATTGGCTGACGATCAACTGATATTGTTTAAAACGGGAGATGGTGGTTTTACGCCTTCAGCGATAACGCCTGTAGATGAGACGATACAATCTGTACTGGACATTCAGATGACTGGTGGGGAGTCAGTTGTTAGCGAGTTCCAACAAGGTAGGGAAGAAACTGGTAACTTATTAATAATTCACAAGATGGCAATATTTTAATAGGTGAGTGAGCTTTTTAAAATTAACTGTGTGTTTTGGTTTACCAAAATTTTTTGAATACGTGCGCGAAAACGTAAATGGTACTGGTAATTGATTGATCTTAATTTAAAAAATAACTTTAGTTCACAAAAATTTTTTAGTTCCCATAGTTCCCACAACAACATTGAAATAGGTAATTGTTTTCTTTTTAATTTTCTTTCAAATTAAATTTATATCTGTACTATTCATAGAACCTGCAACGACGCCTGCTGCAGTTTTTGCCAACCCTAAAGCCAAAATTGTTGATGCTCACAAGTCCGTAAGTTTGTAACTGTTTTTATTAATCATGATAACAAGATGATAAATGTATGTAGCATATGCCATTTTTGATGAAGAGAAAGCCGGCCCTAGCGTTGTGAAGCGAAAATGGTCACTAGTGGCTAACGGCAAGCTAGGCTTAATTAAATACAAGCCGAAGCCATTGAAAAAGAACAGAAGTGGAAGAAGGAGGAACATGACGCTAAAATTAAGTATATGGAAGACGAACATGCAATAAATTTTGGATGCAGAATTGGCTTTCAAACAAAAGTAACTTTTATTATTAAATTAAAATATATAAAATAAATAATACATATAAAAAAGTATACGAGCTGGAAATTTCCTCTTTCCACTGGATTTCTGGTCCGAATTTGGAATTTATTAAAAAGTTGTTCAGGTAATGCAGAATTTGCTTAAGGTGTAATTAAATATTTCTTGATGGGGGTAACTACTATCTCTAACTAGTACTTAATCGCCCATTTCATCATTTTCAAATCTTCTCATAATATTGGAATTTCTAAAGATGTTTGAGTGATGGGCAGACCCAGGCCATATAGTCGCTATGTCCAATATTTGTTCAGTTTATAGTCAGTAATTGTTTGAATGTTGATGGAGAAAAAAACCTTTTTTGTTACGGTACACCTCGGCATCGTTTCTACCAGGGTATTGGTTTTTCACATGAGTACAGTCTACAGCACCAACGTGCAATTCTACAAAACCCTCGCTTAAGTGCATTCACTCCTTCTTGATAACTTGGAAATACAATAAATTCTCTGCCTAATTGCGCAATGGCTCTAGATACTTTTTTTATAAGTTTACTGGAGCATTCCTACAAAGTCACTAATCATATTTAACATAGTCCCAGTTGCATAGAACGTTATTGTAATTAATTACATTTGCCATGCAGTGAAGGAATGGTTTCTATTAGTCGGAGACCTAATTGCATTTGAAAATAATATTGTATTGATTTAAATCTGCATATCTTGCCTAATATTACTTTCAATTTTTGTAGGCCGATGATCATCTCTTCTATCTCTCACTATATAGGGGCGTCGTGGTCTATCAACATAATCAATATAATCGTCGTCTGTTAGAATTCTATTAATTCCATAACGCGTATTTTTCACCTAGCTAACCGTTCACATCTGACGTCGTTTAAACTGGGTTTATTTCTTGATCCATAAAATTGAAAAACACCCAAATTCGGCTGAACTAAGTTCACACCCTGATCCCGTAAAATGAAAAACTCGCGCTTAAAGAGCGCTCGTAATTATTCAAAATCATTCATTAATCGTCATTATTGGTGAATAACCCGTGCTTGTAAGAGAAAAACTGTGAGCTTTGTCTTTTTCCTAAGCCGTCACGTATTAATTCTACTTTGTAGACTTTTTACCCACCGCTTAACTCTGAAGATATACTCCACTGAGACTTCATAGAGCCTCGCTTCGAAGCCATATCCCTATTAATAAGAGCATTAAATACTTTCTAAGCCGGCTTAATTTATGGTTTAGTGGAAGTTGACTGCAAGCGCCTAATGCAACCGGTTAACACTCTTACATAAATTGGGGCCCGCGCAGTGACGGTAACTATTTTTTTCTATAGTATAATATATTCTTTTTTAAAGACGTCCGTTTACGAAAGGCGTTGGCCAAGATGGACCAAGAAAATAAAAATACTTTCCAAGATAGTTTAATTTGTGTACTAATGGAAGTTGACTTCAAGCGACGCTTGCAACCGGCTAACAGCCTTACAATTCAAAGACAATAGTGTTATAGAATTATTAATGTGGGCATAGTGATCAAAAAATGAGTGGTCGTTGTGATCATACGAACGGTTGGTCGTAATTGAGGTCGCTGTTATGATTATAAGGACAGGACAGGAGGCGTTGCGACCGAAATGGCCGGTGTAATGATAGTTAGGCGTCTATTATTACCGTAAAAACAAGTGGCTGTTGTAATTGCATTGGCCGTGATCAAGAATTTTTATTTTTAGGTGCAATTACGGTAGCCCTTGTGATATGATGAAACGACGAAAACCCTGAATCCGTTCTTTCCAATCTTATCCTCACCACTTCCATTCTTGGTTCCACCATACATAAGTAGTAAGGAGACATCATCTTCTCCACTTTTTTACGTCACAAGCCCCGCCCCCTAGGACACCTTCCCCTCCACTTTTTTATACGCCCACGTGGGAAGCGTATATTTGAAGGGTGAGGTCGGCTTCTTTTCGGGGACCATTTTCAACCCTTAGGCGGAGTTGAGCCCCTAATTTGGTTGTATTAAGAGCCTTTTTGGCTGTATACCCCTTGTAGAGTGTAACGGTATCGGCTCTATCTACAGAGGTGCGCCATATCAACGTGGTTATGGAATAGGTAGCTGGTTAGGTGGTATATTTAGAAGTATAATACCGTTATTTAAGTCTGGCGCAAAGGCTATTGGAAAAGAAGCTCGTAGAACGGATGCTAATATTCTTGGTGACGTCATAGAGGATCAACCTATTAAGGATTTGTTTCAAGAAAGATTTCACGAGGCCTTAAGCGTAAAGCCGACGAGAAAATCGATAAAATGATGGAGGGTTCGGGTTATAAACGAGTACGTCTGTCCGATAATAACCAGTCTCTACCGAGAGCTGTTGCTAACAAGAAGCCTACTTACGACTATATATTTTCAAGATAATGGCTTTTTTACATGCCCAATCGTGTGAATGCGTCAAGTCGGAATTGGATTTGTTCACTTTACCGTCGACGCAGACAAGTATCGAGAGTGGTGAATGGATATTTTACAAGCCCTTATCAGCTCTGGGTGATGACGCCCCAATAGAATTTGTAGTCCCCGGAAATGGAAACGATTATGTAGATTTAAGTCAGACCATGTTGTACATCATAGCTAAAGTTCTAAAGCAAGATGATACAGCACCTACAGACGCTGATCTTGTAGCACCAGTAAACAATTGGATGCATTCGCTTTTCTCACAGGTGGAGGTTTACTTAAATCAGAAGATGGTGTCACAACCAAACAACACCCACGTCTACCATTCATATATCGAAACGCTGCTAAATTATGGAAAGGAGGCCAAGAGTTCATATCTAGGTTGTACCTTATGGCACAATAATACAGCGGGACAGATGAATACACTGGGAAACGCAAATAATGGTTTTTCAAAACGTCAAGCACTTGCGGCTACCGGGAAACAGATAGAGATGATTGGTCACGTGCACTCGGATTTGTTTAATCAAGAAAAGTTACTCATAAGTGATGTTGAGTTAAAGGCTAAATTTGTACGATCAAGAGATACCTTTAGTCTAATGGCGACGCTCGCTTCAAATTACGAAACCTGAATTATGGACGCTAGTTTACTGGTGAGACGTATGCGAATCAACCCCACCATTCTAATTGCGCACGCTAAAGCTTTAGAAACAACTGCCGCAAAATACCCTGTTACAAGGACCGACGTAAAAGTGTTAACTATACTTGCAGGCATACAGCGAAAATCACTGGATAATGTTTTCCTAGGTCAGTTACCTAAACGATGCATCGTAGGTTTGTATCAAATAAAGCCTTCGACGGTGATTACCCCTCAAACCCGTTTAATTTTTATCACTGCAACATTAACTACATGTCGTTATATATTTTCGGACAACAAATTCCATCGAAGTCCTTACAACCAGACTTTACAGCTAATGGTTTATATGTAAGAGCGTACCACACCTTATTCTCTGGTACGGGTATTCATTTTTTGAATGAAGGTAACGATATATCAAGAAGTGATTACCCCAACGGCTACTGTTTAATGGCCTTTGACCTAACACCTGACTTGTCTGCAAACGCTAGTACGCACTGGAATTTAGTTAGAAACGGCGCCCTTCGGCTGGAAGTCGGGTTTGAAGAAGCTCTCACGGTAACCGTTAACTGTTTGGTGTATGCAGAATTCGATAACGTGATCGAGATTGATAAACATCGGAACGTCTTTGTAGATTTTAGCTGTTAAAAGTGGTAGCTCTAACCTGCAAGCTTCAGTGTACAGCAGCAGCCAAAAGAGGATGGACGCATACTTGGATGTACAAGGGTTTAGTGGTGTTAACAGCGAATTTATACCGTAAGAAATTGCCATGGTTACAGATAAAATTTATGGAGGATAGTTATCATAGGCTGAAATAGTGGTCAGGTCATGTAGACTACAACAATTTCCGTGAGGAGTTGATGAGAGTGTTGCGCCCATTTAACAAAATTCACGTTAAGGGCAGTGAAAAACAACAGTTTTTAAGGTTTCTTAACAAACCAATAGTAAATCTGGAGGAGACTGGTTGCCCGTCGATTAAACAGTTGAAAAAGGAAGCAAAAGCATGTGTGCACTGGAAAACGCCTTACTACTGCAAGACTGGACGCATACCAATTTCAAAGATGTATGCGGTGCAAGTGTAGAAATGTTTGAAATCGATCCCCAGCCACAAGAAGAATGTGTTTTGGCTTGTATGTGCTTCTAATCAACTACCGAGACACGCACCTAGACCGTGTGCAATTATTGTAAACACGGATCCTGCAGACAAACCAGGTCAGCATTGGACTGCTATCTACATTGATGATAATGGTAACGGAGCGTATTTTGGTTCCTTTTGACGAGCACCTAAAGAGTATCATTTACGTTTCCTAGAGAAGAATTCTAGATGGTTCCATTACAATAAAACAATACTGCAGGATTACCATTCGGATGTGTGTGAACTTTATACGTTAACGTTTCTATATTTTAGATTAAATAGCTTATCAATGATTGATTTTGTAAAAACTTTTTTAGTACATGTTTAATTGTAAATGACGAAATAATTAAATTATTGTTTAACGCCTGTTACTCAACCATTCTATTCTGATAAATAAAAAGATTTTTTAGTACCTTACTTTTTTAATTAAGAGTTGCGTAATACCTACTGTTTTTTCTTTCTTTTTAATTCAGCTTGTGTGTTTTTAAAAATCGTGTTATAAAATTTATGATTTAGTGTTTTTTAAAAGAAATTATGTTACCCATTCGATATTGGTAATCAATGTTTTAACTACATATTGTTGTTGTGGAGTTTAAAACATGTAATTATTACATTCCAAACTTTTAATGCAGTTTTTATAAAAACAATTTGGGCGTGTATGTACAGCATTTTGTTCAAACCACTATGTTATTAATTACTTTAAGGTAAAGGTAAATACGAGTTGCAGTAAGTGTGATAAAGATAATTAGGTTGTTTGTATATTTACACTCTAAAAATTAATTATGGTGAAATCAGTAGATAGTTTTACATCAACTATTCATAAACGTAAAACATAGAAAGTGCTTTAGTTTGATTAGACGAGTAAAACAAATCAGTGACTATCACTCATGAATCGGTCACTCAAAATGATCTTTCAATACAGAGCTGGTAAGTGTGCTGTTAACCTTTTATTTATTTTATTTACTTGTACAGATTTTTAATTACAGCTATAAAACGCATCTAATCTATACGTAACAAGTTTCTTTAAAAATATTAAGTTGTACAATATACAACAATTTAACGATCAGATGGATAGTAAACATATTTCAATGCAATCAATGCAGGTAAAACAATCAATTTTAATATTCGTGTAGAAAACTATATTGTAATAACTGTTATGTAATTAATTAACTTAATAAAAAAATTTTGTTTCATTAGACAATAATCTGAATGTCAGTAATTTTTTTTATAGCTCATTGAGGCTTTTTTAATTATGATATTTCTACTGTCATTCAAATTCCCCATGCAAGATCACACCCTAACACAAGTTCATACCTGTCTTACAAGTTAGCATTAGGGCTCCCTTACTAGAATACAAATTTTTATGGCAGGAATGTACATTTGTCTTATAAGATTAAGTTGCGACAATTGCATCTGGGATCACGATAGGGTCAAAGGTCTACATGATAGTTTCTACACGTATCTTACAAGGACCTCTTTATTATCAAAAACAATTTCAAATTTCCCGCCTTAACCAATCAGAATGCAGAGACTTAGTCCTCCAATCAGAGCATGGCGGCTGAGTAGTAGGGCTAAGGATCAATCAGAAGCCAGGGAGGCTGGTGCACGTACTTCCAATCAGTGGGGCCTGGCCTAACCTTACACCTTCCAATAGTACACTGCATGTGTGCGCAATTTCCTAACCTCCAAGGGGTATACAGCCAAAAAGGCTCTTAATACAACCAAATTAGGGGCTCAACTCCGCCCAAGGGTTGAAAGTAGTCCTCGAAAAGAAGCTGACCCCACCCTTCAAATATACGCCTTTCACGTGGGCGTATAAAAAAGTGGAGGGGAAGGTGTCCCAGGGGGCGGGGCTTGTGACGTAAAAAAGTGGAGGGGATGGTGTCCCCTTACTACTTACGTACATAGATGCTTATTATGTATATATGTTGGAAATCCACCATTATGGCTGAAGGAGCTTGGAATGCTCATGCAAATAGCCCCTCCCCACCATTGGCATGGAATGAAACGTGCTGCCTTTTCTTTTTTCTTTCCTTATATCCTAACGTTAATATGATTTACTACTTATTTTCTTAACCTGAATTTACTTATTTTGTTTAATGATTTAAACGTTAACCACATTTTATAACGAAACTGTTTGAGGTGTATTAAAATAAATGGTTAAATGTAATACATTTTTTTTAATTCTACCGAAGGGTTATTATTATTACCTCTATAAACTTACAAACATTCCTAGTCTAGGAACTGTTTACACCGTCCATTTATTTGCGTAATTATGGCGTTCTGCAATGCCCAACCTTACAACATATTAATTTCAGTTTTTCAACCTGTTTATCTTAGTTACAGTTCGACTACTTCTGGTAAGTGAAAACAGAGATAATATACAATTAGGATCAAAATAATTATAAAAAAAAAACTCATGACAGTATATTTGAAATTTTAGGATTCATTTTTGACGAGGCATAATCAGGTAAAAAAAAATGACCTGTAAAATATGTTTTATTTACACCATAAAGCTCAAGCATGAATACTTTCAAAAAATCCATTAAGCACACACATCTCAAAGCAATCTCATGGTAAGATTAAGAGTAATCACTCTCTTATTTAAAAGATGTGACGTAGATCATACCTAATATAAACAACTTTGCTTAAACTACGCATAGCAGCATCTAATACAATTTGTCTCTAAATGTTGAAAGATACAAGGATAAGTCACCATTTATCATTCCAGACTTTACTCCGCCCTAGCATATTACCATTTTACTAAACCTTATCCGCTCATCAACAAACTGGACAAGTCATTGATCTTCCATATTAAAACTAAAATGAAAATAAAATTTAGGAGTTATAGCACCATCTACAAAAAAAGTAAAAGTCTCCATTTATACTTGTCAAATCCTACACCTTTCAGCAAATAAGCACCGAACCTTATCTGGGTTTCGTAGGAGTTTTGAACTTCATTCGCAAGGTTAAAATTTTACTTAAATTTGATTATTCGAAATTAAGATGTGTGGGGATGCACTCTCAAGAAACGTTCACGGATTCATTAAATGCAATTCTTGCTAGAATTTATTTAAATATGACAATAGAAATATGAAAATGTAAACTTTCACCATTAACAATTTTGTCAAAGTTGAAAAATTAAAAAATTAATTTTTCAACTTTGACAAAATTGTTTACAACATCTTTAAAAATTTTTACAAATATTACTACTGACGAAGATAACTGTAAGTGTTATCGAAACGTTTAGATTGTATAATTTAAATACACCATTAAAAAACCCAAAAAAAGATAAGTATTTTATTATGACAATAGAAAGTTTCTCGTTATTGTAATAAAGAGCAAACGCAAATTGTGGCATTGTTTCCTATTCTCTCATTACCGTAAAGTTCATCGTCTCTGATTATAAAAGTAAATTGACACCTACGAGAAGGTTCATCGACAAATTTGTAAATACATGCCTTTTCTAAGAATACTGTCGATACACATAGTCATGTTATATGTGAAGGTCCTCTTTTGATACTGTTACCAAGGAGGTTGACTCCTACAATTCCAACCTACCTAAAATGACATAAAATAATAGCAATATTCGTCATATGTCATAATTTACATAATCGCTTTCTTTTTTTTGTGAATTTTATGTAATTCTAATTAGCTTTGTGAGTTAACTGAATCACGTACTTGTTGACGTCTCACAGTATCGTATAGAATTCCTTCACAGAACATTAAACACTAGATATAGAGCAAGTTGTCTTTAAAGTAATCACGTAGCTCATTAGGTCGCACCTTCTACTTGGCGAAGTACAAAAGTAAAAAGGTCACGGCCAGGAGACCCCTCTGTGTTTATATGCAAAAATAGTAATTCCAGGTCAGAAGATTTATTGTAATTTATTACACAAGAAACAGAAATATTTTACAGATAGGTGTAAAATTTTCAGAAATACCGTGTGTCCCAGATTTCTTATTATTGAAGATGGAGGTTTGGTTAAATGGGCAATGTTTTTCAGTTATTTTAATTTCAGCTCCCGTCTTTTGTAGCTTAGTTATTATTTAACTTAAAGTTTTAATATTTTGCCACTTTATCTGTGACCTAGGAAGCATTTTAGGAAAATGTGATTGATTATACAGGGTGGTCCAAAAATGTGTGACGTCAGAATGGCATATTTTTTAAATGACAAACGTTATATTTTTTGCAGATTTAATTGACTTCCATGATTATCAACATAACCTTAAAATTGTACACAAATCGGTTGGATAACGTCGACAAAAAAAAATAAAATGTTAAAAAATCAGTTTTACACAACTGGTTTTAAAAATGGTTAAAAATACAAACAGTGGCTCGTTTTCAGATAATAAGCCAGGAACACATTAAGTAAGAGTAGTAGTAGTAGGGCACCTTGGTCGCCATCTTGGATTTTGACGTCACAAGAAAGCCCCACGTGGGCGACCGTATTTTCTATCCCTATGGTTTCTTTTCGAAGGCCTTTTTCAACCCCTAATTTTTTTTTACTCGCTCACGTGTGAGACCGTATTTTCCACCCCCATGGTTTCTTTTCGGAGGCCCTTTTCACCCCTGATTATTTTTGGTTGTAGCCTTTTTGACAGCAATTTTAATAATAATATCTTATTAGGGTAATTTTGCAATTTCCAACATTGTATGCGTGTGCGTTTGCCTAACCTCCAGGGGTACTGCTCTTAATACAACCAAAAGGACCTTAATTAGGGTTAAAGCTGTCCATCAAAAATAACCCTAAGACCAACTCCAGGTCCAAGACCAAACCCAAGACCTGCATATGCCCCTCACGCGAGCAAGTACAAAAAATTACTGTCAAAAAGGCTCTTAATACAACCAAAAATAATCAGGGGTGAAAAGGGCCTCCGAAAAGAAACTATAGGGGTGGAAAATACGGTCTCACACGTGAGCTATCATAAAATAGGGTAAAAAAACGCGACCTACACGTGGATGAGTAAATAACAAAAAATAATTAGGGATGAAAAGGGCCTCCGAAAAGAAACCATAGGTGTGGAAAATACGGTCTCACACGTGAGGCATCCTTGTGACATCAAAATCCAATATGGCGGCCAAGGTGTCCTACTACCACTACTCGTAATGTTATCAATCAAGCTGGCCAAATTTGGGAATCTAAATTATACAGGGTGTTCAAAATTTACTGCCAAACTTTCGAAAATGTAAGGATCTTTTTCTTTCTTATTTTAAACATATCCCTATCAAAATTCCTAACGTTTTAAAAGATATACGCCAAAAACTCGTTTTATCAACTATTTCATTAGCAATTTTAATGAAACCAAAAATAAGGTGGCTGTTAAACCAATCTAATACCATGAGTGCTATTTTGACAAGTATTGCATGACCGTTGTTACTATTGTAAGATCTCGTTTAAAGTGGTTTGCTTCTAATTCTGCCTTTTATGATGAATTACAGCAGGGAAGAGCTTATGGATATGATTTTCATATTGGGAGTGTCCCAAAAGAACTGTATTTTGGCGAGTCGGCTTTATGCAGAGCGTTAACCAGAGCGACGGCATCCGGATAAGCGTAGTCTGCAGAGTTTATTGGGGAGATTCACGCAAACGGGAAAAGTAGAATACCTCAAACCAGTTCGAAATAAACGGGTTCGAACAGAAGAAAAGGAATTGGATGTGCCAGTACAGGTTACGGGAAATCCGTACATTAGTCATAAAGTAGTGGCTGATGCAGTAGATGTTAGTGAAAGTACTGTACAACGTGTTTTAAAAGACAATCGGTTCCATGCGTATCACATTCAGTTTCACCAAGAACTTTTCCAAGAAGGCTTTGATAAACGTATGGAATTCTATAATTGGGCACAGGATAAAATAAGGTTCAGTTTTGACTTTTTCGCTAAGGTTTTATTCTCCGATGAGGCCACCTTCCATAAAAACGGATTTATTAATCGGCATAATTTTCATTACTACTTGGACCACAACCCGAGTATATTCAGGCATATCGATAGACAACATAGATGGTCTATTAATGTGTGGGGTGAATCATTGGAGACCAGGTCCTTGGTCCGTTCTTTGTCCACGGCCATTTAAACGGGGACATGTATCTAGACTTTTTACAAAATGACTTGCCCCGTTTGTGACAAAATTTACCGACAGAAATAAGAAATACAATGTGGCTGCAACACGATGGAGCTCCACCACATTACTCAGTGCACGTCTGGAACCATCTGGATAGAGCCTTTACAAGGTCTTAAGTGACAAGGTCTTTCAATACACGTCTCGTTTATGTTTAGAAGAAAACGGAAAACATATTGAACATAAGTTTGGTATGTTCTTAAGTGTTGAAAAATAAAAATAAATTAAAATAAAGTTATTTAAAGTTATTTTAAATTAAAATTGCTACAAATGTCATGCAATACTTGTCAAAATAGCCCTCATGACATTAGATTGATTTAACAGCCACCTTAGTTTTTTGTTTTATTAAAATTGCTAATGAAGTAGTTGATAAAACGAGTTTTTGGCGCATATCTTTTAAAGCGTTAGGAATTTTGATAGGGCATGTTTTAAAAAAAGTTTTGTTTTTTAATTCAGCATTGAATGCCATCAAATTATACAGGGTGTTATATTTAAAATGAGAAAGAAAAAGATCTTTAAATTCTCAAAAGTTTGACAGTAAATTTTGAACACCCTATATAATTGAGATTTCCCGAATTTGGTCGGCTTGATTGTTAAACCTTACTTAATGTGTTCCTGGATTATTATCTGAAAATGAGCCACTATTTGTATTTTTAACCATTTTTTAAAACCAGTAGTGTAAACCTGATTTTTTTAACATTTTATTTTTCTTTGTCGATGTTATCCAACCGATTTCTATACAATTTTTCATGGAAGTCAATTAAATGTGCAAAAAAATTTAAGGTATGTAATTTAAAAAAATACGTCATTATCACGTTACACTTTTTTGGACCACCCTCTATAACCAATCACATTTTCCTAAAATACTCCCTACGTCACAGATAAAGTGTGCAAAATATTAAAACTTTAAGTTAAATAATAACTAAGCTGCAAAAGACGGGAGCTGAAATGAAGTACCCTGTATAAGCTGATTTAAAATCTGTTTGAGAAAGTTTAAAATGATGAACCCGTCATAAGTTATTTAAAGAAAACTAAACAATTTTCAAATTGATATCAATTAAAAATTCAATATGGATGCTTTTGAGAGGTAGTCGTGTCCACTTCTTTAAGTGAAATAGTCGCCATATTGAATTTTAACTTACTGAATAGAATTTTTTATTCTCTTTTCAACGATGTAACATAACGAATAATTGAATAAAAAATACCAGTAAAATTAATTGTTTTTACAATTTAATCAAGTAGGCTTGCGTGGATACAAAGAAAATTAGGTAGGTAGGTGACAAAACCAATAACAAAGTTAAGCTAAAGTGCTATCTACAGTTATTTGTATTACAAATGCAATACAGGATGCGGAGCAAGTGCATATGTGTCTGTGCACTTGCCCCGTTGTGGTGTAAATAGGCCTAACTTTTTAGATTTGATGTTGCAGCGATGGTTAGAAATTATAAGCGAATATCCATGAGGGCGTCGACTTATACCCCTGAAGCTCTTAAACGGGCTATGGCTGACGTATCTAATGGGAGTAGCACGGCGAAGAATGCGGCCAGACATTATCGTGTTCCCCTCAGCACTTTAAGAGATCATTTGAAGAATAGAAGGGGGGCGAAAAGCAAAGGACTACGTCGTCCACCAGACATTCCTGAATATTATGAAATACAGTTGGTGAAGGCTTTGAAGGCTATGGAAAAATGGGGTTTTGGCATGTCGAGGAAGGAGGTGTTGGACACAGTTCATAGGTTTGTGCAAACTAATAATATAAAAACACAATTTAAAAATGGCAGGCCAGGAGCTGACGAGTTTATTAACCTGTCCATTAACAATCCACAAAGTGTGGAATTCACTAGCAAGAAAGCAGCCATTCCGTTTATTAAAGCAGATTACTTTAAACTGCTAGAACAGGCAATACACGAATGTGGTCTCGTAGAGCATCCAAAACGTATTTTCAACATAGATGAATCGGGGTTTTCAAGTGATCCATCTAAAACAAAAGTGGTGGGATTAAAGGGTGTTCCTAATACAAAAAAAAAATTAGAAGACCTGGCCGAGAAAACACAGCTGTCGTCATGGCCGTAAGGAGAGAAAATACCCCCACTTATAATTTTTAAAGGAAAAAATGTATGGGACGAGTAGATGGCGAGTAACGATGCTGCGTTCCCTAGCACATCTTACGCCGCTGCTACAAATGTGTAAGTGTTGTCACTTTGTGAACTGTAGGTCAATAAATGTGCCCTCCTTAACAAAATGTCATCTTGCAGACACCCAGTTTCTTTAGCAACATTGCTGCTGGATGCCATGAAGGAGGGTATGTGTGATCTACCTCAAAAAAAAGGGAAGGTAGCGGCAAAAGGTGGAGTAATTACTGCGGATGTTGTGCGACCCACAGAGACAACACAAACAGATTAAAAGGCAGAAAGTTCTGTGCGACCCACGGAAACAACCAAACACGCTTCGAAAGCAGACATATCGGACAGACCACTGTTCGGTTCATGATGAATCAGAATGCAGTTATTTTATAGGCCAACTATCTTCTGAAAGAGAAGAAGAAAAGCTATTCTATGAAGGAGTGTCAAACCCTATAGCGGGAGACTGGGTTTTAGTGTCTCTCCCAGTTCCTGTTGGTAAAGAACAGAAAGAATTTTTTTACATAGAGCGTATAGTTCAATTATCAAACATTGAAGCTCAAATAACATTCTTGAGGAAAAGAAGAAACATTTTGTTTTTCCACAAGTAGCTGATGAAGCATATGTTTCCAGAAACACAGTTGTGAAGACATTGCCTGCTCCTAAAGTCAGATGGGGTCTCTATGAGTTTAATGTTAAGTTTTCACAGTTTTTTGAAATAAAACTGAGATAAACTTCAGTGAATCAGTGCAATCATTTTATACCTGAAAATGATATCTTTTTTTATTCATTGACCTTCTACAGACACCAATGAGTGAATATGGGTTGTTTAAGTACCTATTATAAATCTGAAATATTGAAAAGTATATAGCGTCAGAAAAAGAAATGTTTGTTAATTAAAGGCATTTGCCCCACGACGTAAAACATAGCAATTCCCGAATCATGGGGCAATGAAAAGAAAAAAATTCACAACTGCAATTTTATTACTCCATCCTCACCTGAAATACAGCTAATGGTTGCTAATTTCGACCTACTAATGCAAATTTGAAAGACAATTATAACACAGGTTAACTTGACGCTTGGAAAATGAACTACTCAAGGCTAGTGCCTCAACTCACCTTACTGAAAATACCATACGACCAGTCGTCCAGTATTTTTAAACTCATCATTTCGTACATATTATTATTTTATTAAATTTCGTAAATGTTTCGTATTTATAAAGAAGTCCCTTTTTTGTACAGTTTCTGATGTTTCATTGCTTAGGAGAAATTAATCAAAGTCTAGAAAGTACGAAAAAGTTAGTGCAACCTTCAGATAAATCAAAATAAGGTGACATTGCAAGTTCTACGATTTACGAGACTTTTCCAGACTTAAATCACTATCCCGCTTATGAGTCATTATCATTATTAAGTATCAAGTCTATCACAAAAAGAATATGCTTACGACGGTGTCTTGTACGTGTGAAAAATAAACATACCGGTACGTGTAAATAGATATAGTGTAAATAGTCGATTAGTTAAGGTTAAGTGTCTATAAATCACTGTTTTTAGGTAAATAATCGTTATAGTCTAGTGTTTATCTACGACTTAAAACTGTATGCACAGTTTTCACTTGGACATGTTGGAAAGGCGAATACTGTTCAATACATATCGACACTTATGCATCAAAAGGCAGCTAATTCCAATAGTAGCAAAGCACCGTCTTTTTTCAGATTTGGAAATGAAGAACAAAAGCCAGCTCCGATTGGATGTACTGGGGCATACTACAACGTGATCCACAATCAGTTCTTTCGTTTTATGGAAAATAAAATGGATAATAAAAAGTTGCTTTCAACAAAAATTTGCATGTGCTAGAATCAAATCTAAAAGTACGGGGTGTCCCAAATAAGAGAGATATATTTTAAATGTAAATGCACAGCTTATTAATTGCTCTAAAGAGATGGGGTTTTCACTAATTGAATTTGTTGACCGAATAAGTTTTCTTTAATGTTTGTTCAAATTTTATCCCATCAATACAGGGCGTTTTACTAATTTTGGTCAAATTAAAACGAAAAAATATTTTTTGTTTTAAATGAAATGCCCTGTATATTTCTATGGCATTCAAAAGAGAGATTCATCTTCTGTTCAAAAATGTATCGTTTCATATCTTTTGTTTTCTTAACAACAAAGATATTTGAGCCTTCAGGTAACACTGCAGTTCCCCTTTAAACATAATTTGATACATGGGTAGTAAAATAAGTCAACTCTTGCTCCGACAATGGGACATGAAAACAAATAATGCAAATTTGACAATTCATAAAAACAAAAGTCGTTTAATGTACTAAGTCACTTTAAAAATGATTTACTCAGCGACTGAAAAAGCTCAAACAGTATTAATTTACGCAAAAACTAACTCTACGACTCGAACAAGGAGGATATTTACAGGAAAATTTGGTAAAAATTCCCCTTCTGCGAATATTGTTAAAAAGTAGATTGTAAAATTTTTCGAAACTGATTGCATAGCGCACCTAAAAAAACCAAGGAATGGTGATGCTCAGTTGGAAAAGTTGATGGCTGTTAATGAAGTACTACAAACTAACAATCACAAAATGTTAATTAGAAAGATTACAGGAATTTTAGAAATTTCCAAAAGTGACGTTCAAACTAGCTCCATATAAAATTCAGGCCTGCCAAAACTTGTACGATTCAAATTATGAAAAACGACTAATGGTATGCGAAACCTTACTAGATTTATTCAGGAATGAACCTAATACGTTGTTAATTATGTCATGAAGCAACGTTTCACATTAGCGGAATATGTAAGAAACATAATGCAGAATATGGAGCTCTCTCTCATAATGTCCGAAAGTTAATGTTTGGTGTGCGTTGTCCCAGACAAAAATCTATAGACCTTTCTTCTTTACGGAAACAACTGTGACAGGTACAAATAAACGGATATGTTGACACAGTTTTTTTTTTCACAGTTACTTCAAGATGGAATCAGAGACGTCTCGTTTACTTTGAACAAGATGCGCACCACCTCATTATTCATTGGTGGCACGAGATTCATTAAATCATTTTTTTAATCAAAAGTGAATAGGTCGAGCTGGACCGATTGAGTGGTCACCGAGATCTCCTGAGTTAACTGTCCCAGATGTTTTCTCTGAGGATATGTGAAGGATAAGTGTTACAATCCTAAGCCTAACAACTTAGAAGAACTAAAAAATAACATTAGGAACGTTGTCAAAAATTGTATTACGCCAGGCCAGACCTATTACAAAAATCGTTTAAAAATTTAAAAATTCGCTTGCGTTTGCGCATTGAAGAAGAGGGTAGGCACATACAGGATTTATTGTAACTTTTACATCCTTCATCCAACAATTGCTTCATTATTTGTATTAAGTTGTTGTTACGTTTTGTTACTGAATAAATTCTTGTCAGATTTTTAATTTTACTTAATATCAGTTTTTTCATAAAGAAAACTGCATTGTTACGTGACAACTCGAATATCATTTTTGTTAAGAAAACAAAAGATATGAAACTACATTTTTGAACAGAAAATGAATGCCTCTTTTGAGCGCCATCGGAATGTACAAGCCGTTCCATTTAAAATAATAAATATTGTTTCGCTTTAATTTGACCAATATTAGTAAAACACCCTGATTGTTAAAATTGTTTTAAAATTTGAACAAACTTTAAAAGAAACCATTGGGTAAACGAATTCAATTGGTGAAAACCCCACCTCTTTAGAGCAATTGATACTCGTAGATTTATATTTATATTTATCACTCTCATTTAGGACACCCTGTATGGTTTGTAACATTTTACAAAAAGAATAATTAAGCTTTATACAAAATGATCTTGGAACGGTACATTTTGTAACAATTTATAGCGATTGTTTAAATCACGTGAGCGTAAATATTTGTCCTATACTAGTAAGATATTTTATGAAAGACAAGGGCATTCAGGTAAAACTTTTGAAATTTTAAGATCTTCCAAGTGAAACTTCAGGCATTATGTCCTAATATATTATTAAAACGGTTGGCCAATACGAATTAACAACAAAAGTAATGGGAATGTGCGCTGACAAAACAAATTGCAATTTTGGAGGATATGGCCAAAATAACGTATTTCATAAAGTTCAGCAGTTACTGAAAAGACCTTAAGTTGGGGTCAACTGTGCTGCTCATATCCTTCATAACTGTGTTCAAACATCAGCAGACTATTTACCTAGGCTAGCTCCTTTATAGTTGGTTACAATGTAATTATAATTTACACTCAATATAAATTGTTTAAATTATAATAAACAACAAAGTAAATAACACTAATTTTAAAAATTATTATTAATTTTATTAAATGCATAAATAAAAAGTTTAGAGTAATAAAAAGGTAAAGTAGTTTAGAGTAGGATTTGAACCTACGATATCTACTTTGTTAGAGTACCGCTCTAATCACACTAAGTTCACCTCTAAAATGCTCAAAACTTCAATATCAGTTAATATCAAAATTATATGCAATTTTCACTAACAATGTCCAATTCTGGTAAGCTGCCTTTAATTTAAATTATTATTTATTTATTAAAATTAATTATGTTTATTAAAAGTTATTATTATTTAATACTATTATTGAAGGTTCAATGCATCGATAAACTGTTAACTGTAAATGAAAGCTAAAAGCTTCCTCTACTTAAGGAACAATTACAAATATCACTGCTAAATTATACCTTTTGATCACTTAAAGATAAAATAATTGTACACTATTGCAAAATTTATACTAATTTCTTGTAAATTAACTGTAAAAAATATTAAATGTCTATGTCACAATTAATTGAAATATAAATGGAAATTGTATACCCTATTATGTTTTAAGCTAATTCGTGTGTTTTTCTAACTTAATACAGTGAGCTTATTTACTTTGATTTGTAATAAATGGAATAATTGAACACCAAAGCAAAATATGACTACTCAAATTCAAATTAAACATGAAGCATGAAATAAACGACAAAAAACGTTAAAAAACGCGAAAAACGTGAAAAACGTTGCAAACACCAAAAACAGATACACAGATACATAGATACGATGATATACAGATACACAGGTATACAGACACGCAGAGCCAATGCAAAAACCATTTAACCTTGACCTACTTTTAGCATGGGCAACAAGCTATCATTCTTCATGTTTCCATAAACTGTTTAGATTTCTATGAATTGTAACATGGTACCCCTGCAGACCAATTAACCTAGAAAATTGATTTATAAGAATTGTAGTAATTTGATTCTAGGAATTAACACATCTCCTTCAATGAACTTGACCTTGAAAAATTTAATTCCACACCAACATACATCTCCCTGAAGAAAATTTCTAGGTCAAAAAATGACCCACACGTTCAATGAACTTGGCCTTCAAAAATTCTATTTCTAAGAATACCCCTGCAGGCCAATTAACCTTGAAAATTGATTTCTAAGAATTGTAATAACTTTGATTCTAAGAATTAACACATGACCTTAACTCAACGAAGGTCAAATTTTAAGAATTGCTTGAACAATAGAGTGTGACCTTGAAATATAAGCAAAATGTTGGGAGTTGCTGGATAGAAAAACCTCAACGTGCAAAAGAAGATTTTATTTTAGTTGCTGCCTTGGGATTGTTAACAACTGGGATGAGTGGTTGATTTTTTTTTGTAAGTTTTTTGATTGCCTTTGGGATTAGTGATTAGTGCGGTTAGGTTGCACAGATCGTACTTTGGAGTTCAAGTTGACATCCTTACCGGTTCCGATAAAAAGGATCGAAGAAGCTCTCGCGCAAATTGTTAATAAGGGGGTAAAAGATTTGGCACCTCAAGATATGGTGGGTCTCTCGTTCTGCTCCAAGAATTTCAAGAAGGGAGAGGGGTGAATTCGGTTCTAACCTGCTAGCGAGATTACTATTGGTGATGTTTGGGATACAATAGCCTCCATCTACCAATCCAACTCTAGTGGCTGAAACACCGAAACCTTCTGTCTGCGTGTAACGTTTGTACAATTACCCACGGCAAAAGGTAGACCACGTTTGTAGACCAGCTATAAGGAGGAGTGCGGCAGACGCCGTGGCATTTTGACCATACGAAATAAAGATAATCCGTGTTTACGCCGTGCGTTGGTTGTTAATGAAGCACACGTAGACAAAAACCCAAATTATTAGCGCCTTCGTGATAGAGAGGGTGTACCAAAAGAACAGGATATGCAGCTGATTCAAAAAGTGAATGTGATAATACCAGCAAATGGTTGTGGACTAGAACAACTACCACAATTTCAGAGGTATCTTGAAGGGTACAAATTAATCGTATATATTTATAGTAGCAATGGTCGTGACGTCAAGTTCCAGGGTGACGGTGTAGGGAGCCTCAATTTATTGTATCATGACGGTCATTATAATGCCACAGCGTCATTAACAGCAGCATTTGCATGCGGTTATTACTGTGAAGAATGCCATGTCCCTTTTGACCACAAGAATGAGCATCGCTGGGGGGGGGGGGGGTACGTATGCTGCATGTCAACAATCACCCACATTTCCAAAAGAGGGGGAGTCAAAGTTAACTGTAGATAAATGGTCACCGAAAATAGCAGACACCGTGTTTGTTTTTTACGAGTTGGAAACCACACAGGAGAAAAAGATGGAAGACAGTTCCCTCTTGCACCAACCTAATCTCTTTGTGTTTGTACGGTATAGACAAAAAAAATTGCGTTTTTGTCAAAAGTGTGGTTTTCGGCAAAAATACTGGCGGAAAACGTAATATCAGTATTTATGGGACATATGTTAAATATAAGAAAAACATTCAAAAACGTTGTCGTATTGACTCATAATGGTGACGGTTTCGACCATCAGTATATTTTAAATCATATATTAACACTACTCCTGAACTAATAATGTGCGGTACTAAATTGATTTATATGCATCTAGGCAATGTTAGAATTCTAGATTCGTTAAACTACTTTCCGATGGATCTTAGCAAATTACCAAAGGTGTTCGGTCTGACGGAGTTAAAGAAATGTTATTTCCCACACTTATTTAACACTACCGGGAATCAAAATTATATAGGTGCAATTCCACCCATAGAAACCTTCGACCCATGTAACCTCAGGTGTAACGAGAAAGAAGCATTGTTAGTGTGGCATTCGGGAAAGGTGTCTGAAAACTGGGTATTTGACTTTCAGAAGGAATTCATAAAATATGGCGTATAGGATGTTGACATATTAGCACAGTCTTACCTTACATTTCGACTGATGACAAACGAGGGAAATGTCAGTCCGTTTATCGAAAGCATCATGTTATCAGGAGCATGTAATAAACTATTCCGACGCACATTTTTAAAACCAAACACGATTGGACTAATACCAAAAGGTGGTTACAGGCAACGTGACAAACAGTCGATCGTAGCTACACAATGGCTGTTAGTTGAAGAACGAGATCGTCAAATTAATATAACACATTCGAATAAGCAGAAAGAAGCCAGAGTTAGAGTTGTAAAAGCCGATGGATTCTGTGCCGAAACTTATCAGGTATTTGAATTCCATGGGTGTTATTATTATGGCTGCCCTAGATGTTTCAAGCATAGGCGAAACATACCTTTACCAGATAATACGTCGGAGACGCTTGAGTATCGTTATGAAGCTACCATAACAAAATCAACTATTTGGGATACGCAGTTATCGAGATGTGGGAGTGTGATTTTTAATTTTCATGGTCGAACCGGAAACACAAAATTCTTTCATGAAACTAAGAAAGGTGAAAGAATAAAACATGTTGATTTTACGTAATAAGTACGTTAAATGTCCCATGGGTTACCCCACTGTCCATATAGGCGAGGAATGTAGAAAATTAAACATTGAAACGACAGATGGGTTAATTAAGTGTAAAGTATTAACCCCAGAATTATTATTCCACACCGTACTGCTTGTAAAAATGAACGGGAAATTAATGTTTGTACTTTGTCGTTCATGTGCTGAGTTTTTACGAAGGGAACTGTAAACACAACGATGATGAAGGCTCGTTAACAGGTAAGTGGGTAATAGATGAAATTAAGAAAGCAATCGAAAAAGGTTACCAAATATTAGAAACTTATGAAATATGACAAAACGAAACCGAACAGTACAATAGTACCACTAAAACTGGAGGACTATTCAGCCAATATGCAAATAAATTTTTGGGTATTAAACAACAGAGCTCAGGATGGCCGTCTTATTGTAACACCCCCGAGAAAAAGAATAAATATGTTAAAGATTATTTTAAACCAGAAGGTGTTCGTCTTAATCCAGCAAGGATAGAAAAGAATCTCGGTTTACGACAGTTAGTGAAAACTGGTATTACATCGTTTTGGGGTAAGTTTGGACAGCGTGAGAACCAAAATAAAACTAGTATAGTCAGAGAGCCTGATGAATTCTGTAACATGATGACTCATCCTTCCACTGACATTAATTCTGTTTTCCTAATTAATGAAGACACATTATTTGTTAACTGGGAATTTAAATAAGAACCGTACAGCCCTCTATGGACTGTAAATGTTGTGCTTGCCGCTTATACCACGTCCCAAGCACGGCTGAAGTTATACGAATATTTGGAAAGGTTGGAAGATAGGGTTGTCTATTATGATACGGACTTGATCATTTACATATCAGTTCCAGAGCAGTATGACGTGCCTTTATGTCAATTTTTAAGTGAGTTCACCGATGAATTGGAAGATGAAGGTGTTGGAAGCTACATCAAAGCTATTTCAGGCGGACCAAAAAATTACGCTTACCAAGCATGGTCTATTTTTAAAGAATGTGACGTGGCTGAATGTAAAGTTAAAGGAATATCGTTAACGTATAAAACTGCACAAATACTCAACTTCGATAAAATATTGAAAATGGTCCTAGAAGAAGATCAACCAGTCCCAATTACATTTACACTTATAAAGCGATCGCCTGACCACAATGTACTCACAAGCAACACGACTAAACTCTACCGCCTAAACTCCACAAAGACATGTTTTTCTTCTGATCGTTCATCACATCCGTATGGGTTTAAAAAACGTAGGTTAGATAATTTCATATAATAAAACGTTGTAAGCTTGTAAATGAAGAATACTGTGCAATTATTCTCTTGTTTTTCATGCGTACCTTATTGTGTAAGTGCGTCTGTCACTACTCTCTATGTTGCAAGTATAACTTTTTGTTTGTACTTAAGGAAATAACATTACCGTTATATATTAAAAATGTAATACAAATATTTTTTACGAATAAACACCTATTATGTTATGTTTTCTTTTCTTACACCACACACTCTGCCCTCGCGAGTGCGGGAGGTATACGTAGCACCTTATATGAATCTTACTCTAAAGGTGGTTTGGTAGATATCGTTAGGCTAACGTCGTGCGGCTGGTTTTAACCGTATTATTGATAGTTATATATTCCAATTTTTGCTGTATCGCCTTCTATGGGTACGTAAGATGTACGACTGTGTACACCAGAAGAGCAAAATTATCTCAGGCTTCCGCAACACAGCAAAATGCTGAATGGATCTCGATTCTCCAAATTCTAAGAATTGCTTGAACAATGGAGCGTGACCTTAAAAATTTCAATTTCACACCAACATACACATGACCCTGAACAATTTCAAAGTCACGACTTCAATGAATTTGACTTTGAAAAATTAAATTCCCCACCAACATGACCTTGACTAAAAATGTTCAAGGTCAAACAATTGTCCACACATGACCTTCAATGAGCTTGACCTTAAACATAGATTTCTAAGAATACCCCGGTCAACGAACTTCTAAGAATTTCTGGGGTGTGGCCTTTTCCCGTCCTTAAAAAAGTCAATGAACTTTGACCTTGCCGGCAAAGGATTTGGCCCGGGCCAATTACCAAAATATACTTCTCACGATCCGCAAAATGTTCCCACGGCCAAGTGTCGGAATAGCTACTCACAGTTGACTACGATAGTCTGACAATTTTGTCACTAGGGAAAGTTGTTGGGTTTGCCTGGCACATCTTGCACAACTTTCAAGATTTTTGCAACTTGTACAATTTTGAAAGTATGTCTCGATACTTTTTGATTGTATTAGATTAGTACATCTTCTAAAACTCATTTTTATCTGTTACGGCTCAAAACTTACGGCGATATGATTACGGTGACATAAATGAACGAGAAGCAAGACCTAATTTTTGGTTGCACAGTTGACTACAATGGTTTGACATAATTTTGCATTAGCAGAATTTGGCACAACTTACAAAATTTCGAAAATATAAAAATATGTAATTATGTACCACTTTAACTTGATTTATTAATGTACTTGTAAAATTGCTGCTTAATAAACAGAATTCTTGATGATTCTTTCCCAGTTTGTAAATTAACGGGTTGAATCATTATTTTGTAACGCTCGTTAATTCTAATCCGAGTAATTTGATTATTTAACTGTCTATAATGCAACACTTAACCTCATCCATTCCTATCTCATTCAATTTACACACCATAGCGTATTACTAGACGGTCAATTATTTTTATCAGATTTGAGTTTTGCGAGTAATTCAATATTAGACTTGTAAATAAATTATAAGGATTGAATTATTGCAAAGAATGTCAATCTACTGCAAGTAAATAATTTGTAACGTCGCCAAACTTTTGTATTTTTCTATGGCTCCTTTACAATACCGTAGAACGATTGTGACTGGGAAACTTTAACCCATCACAATCTAGAAATTATAACCCAGCCGCTAGGGAAGTAATTAGAGCACTTTGGATGCGTTCACAGAACTAACATGAACGTGGTTAAGCATAAGCATTTTGAATAGCAATAGTAGAGGCCATGATTTTTCTAAAATGCAGTACTAATAATTTAAAAAGGAAGTAAAGAGAGTGGAACTGATAGAGAAAATTTTAATTAGCATGTATACAATGACATAGATAAATCAAAAAAACAAATTAATTATCCAGTAATTAAAAATTCGCTTATTTAATAAGTCTAAAAAAAGAAATCAAAATCTAAGTTACTAAAATTATCGTTTTATCCAATAACACACATATTAATGTAAACTATAGATTTCTACTACGAATATTAATTTAGATGGGACATCAAAAAAGAGATTACCGAAACTTTAATTTTGCAAGGAGTAACACATCAAAATCAGTAGTTATCTGTAAATAATCAATAATTATAAGTAAAACTAAATGAAACGTAGACTGTTGAGCTCATGGGTGTATGTATACTAAAATGTTAGTAATTTTACCTCAACCACACCGATCTTCGTGCCCGTGGTACAAAGCCTCTTTTCCAAATGACAAATGAAATAAAATAGAATTAAAGTTCGTTATACATAAATCTAAGTGAACTTGAGACACTAAAGACAGAAATTCATCGACACTTATATTTTATCAATGTAAACTGTCAGTAAGTAAATAAGTGAACAGTGGTTAACAGTTATTATATACAAGTTAAATACATATATGAATAGCGAATATGTAACTAAATTTGATAATTCCAAATTCCAATATTTTAGATACCGTACAACTGGTATAAATAATCAAATAGTTCAACTGAAATTACTAAGCTCAATATAATAGTTACACAGTTTCCATTGGTGCAAACAGGCAGTATATTCATGTTGTATAATTAGTTACCATTGCTTCCAATACCAGGTGAAATGAATATAGTTGTAGAGTAACCTTTTCAATGTCTTCAAAAAGAAACACAGCAGCATAAGTTATGTAGGTATTGTGTAGATAATGGAATTAACAGTTACAGTAAATAATCTTCAGAGTAAGCAAAAGGTACCTAATCATGTGATTTCAGTAAGAATCGTAGAAGTAATTTTTCAAAGTAATTATCTAAATATGACCACAGTTTGTTATCATCAGTGTGCCGAAAATAATAATAAGTACAGAAAAGTTTGGCGTGTAATTAAAAAAATGTAATTAACTTACCACATTGTACACATATGTTTCGATGAAAAATTTCATTTCCGAGACCAGCTCGTTGAAAAAGGAGTATGTAATAAACCTTACTCGATATAAGTGGTGCGTTGGATTTTATTCCTATAAATTTGGGCCGTTTAGTTACAAATTAAACAGAGAATTATATTGCACGTGTTTTCCAATTTACCATAGTTTTGGGAAAGAAGTTTCTTATTTATCTTATTTATCTTATTTATCTTATTTATCTTATTTATCTTATTTATCTTATTTATCTTATTTATTTTATTTATCTTATTTATCTCATTTATCTTACCTATCTTATTTTATAAAATGTGTATGATTGCCATTAAATTAATTTCAATGCAGAAATATGTAAATAAAGATATATAACGGTGAGTTAAATAATGAAAATAAAATATCCACAAAATAGAAAAATTTAATGAGAGAAATGATTACTGGAGTCAGTGGCGTAACACAAGGGTTTTACTTAGAGTAAAATTATTCTGTAATTTTGCACAAATTTACTAAAGAAATTGTGTATGTGGAATAAATAGGCGAAATCAAATTACACACGTCACAAGTTTGGGTAAGAATATTATTATTGTCGGTAAAATCAAGATGTCTAATGTCTATTAGTTAATTTTTCTAAGAATCTGCATCATTCATATGTTCTATATTATACTCTTAAAGATTTTATAGTCTTTTAATTATTGATTGATCTTAGAAACATTTATACATGCTGGTAACCTTGAAACACTAAAGACAGATATTCATGGGCACTTATACTTTGTCAATGTAAACTGTCAGTCCAAGTAAATAAGTAAACAGTGGTTAACAGTTATTATATACAAGTTATACACGTATATGAATAGCGCATATGTAACTAAATTATATAATTCCAAATTCCAATATTTTAGATACCGTACAACTGGTATAAATAATCAAATAGTTCAACTGAAATTACTAAGATCAATATAATAGTTACACAATTTCCATTGGTGCAGACAGTAGATTCATGTTGTATAATTAGTTATCATTGCTTCGAATACCAGGTGAAATAAATGTAATTGTAGAGTAACCTTTTTCAATGTCCTCAAAAAGAAACACAACAGCAAAAGGTATATAGGTAGTGTGTACATAATGGAATTAACAGTTACAGTAAATAAGCTTCAGAGTAAGCAAAAGGTACCTAATCATGTGATTTCATAAGTGATCGTAGTAATTTTATCCAATAATTTGACGTTTAATTATCTAAATATACACAGAATTATATTATATTCAGTGTTTTCCAATTTACCATAGTTTTGGGAAAGAAGTTTATCTCTTATCAAATTAGATTCTAATTATACCACTACATGTCGTACATTTTCATAAAATGTGTATGATTGCCATTAAATTAATTTCAATGCAGAATTAATTAACACATATAAAACATGATGTTAAATCGATGAAAACTAAAATTCCGACAATAGAAAAATTTAATGAGAGTAACATGACTAAATGCATTACTCGGAGTCATAAGTGCGTAACACAAGGGTTTTACTTAGAGTATAAATTATGGGCCGTAATTTTAGTCACAAATTTACTAACAGAAATTTTATGTGGAATAAATAGTGAAATCAAATTTACACACAAGTTTTGGGTAAGAATAGTTATTATTCTCGTATCAAATAAGATGTCTAATGTCTACTTAGTTAATTTTTCTAAGAATTGATCATTCATATGTTCAATATTATGCTCATTAAAGATTTTATAGTCTTTCAATTATTGATTGATCTTAAATACATTAGATATCATGTAATGAGTTAAATATTCTTGTCACAAACAAAAGTTATCCGTTACAAACGTACCGAAAAATTTAATGAGGGAACACATGACTAGAATGATTACTGGAGTCAATGGCGTAACACAAGGGTTTTACTTAGAGTAAAATTATTCTGTAATTTTACACAAAATTTACTAAAGAAATTGTGTATGTGGAATAAATAGGCGAAATCAAATTACACACGTCACAAGTTTGGGTAAGAATATTATTATTGTCGGTAAAATCAAGATGTCTAATGTCTATTAGTTAATTTTTCTAAGAGTCTGCATCATTCATATGTTCAATATTATGCTCTTAAAGATTTTATAGTCTTTTAATTATTGATTGATCTTAGAAACATTAATATGTGCTGGTAATAATAAATATTCTTGTCACAAACAAAAGTTATCCGTTACAAACGTACCGATGAGTAAAATTATAAAACAACAATTTCTTTATATTTTTAAGCTGAAATGTGACGTGTAATTTGCAATTACAAATCTATTGGTAATATTACCTAATAAGCAGTTTTCTCAATCTATTTGCACTTACGCAATATAGATAAAACAAGTTTTATGAATATACTTTACAAAATAAAGTAATTACAATCTTATTCTGTATTGCGATACAAAAGCAGTTACGACCATTTCCATGATGTATTAAAAGCGAATTTTAAAGAGGTAACGTCACGTCCGAAGATATCTAAGAATGGTAACGTTACATAAATCAGGTATTTGAAATAGGTAACCTTAGATGCTTTTTTTCTTTATTTTATAATAATGACGTTGTTAGTAAGTATGTGGTTTTTAGACGAAATCGTCCTTGAAGGACCTTCAAGCGCACTGAACTCGAAGATGTTATATTTTTATAATTAGCGGCAAATCTTTTTTCTCCCATTTATAATTGGTAGTAAGGTAAAAAAAATAATTACATGTTACTGTTCGAATAAATAAAAATACAGATTATGTCAAGCATGGAGCTTATGTTCTTTTCCTCCTTTTTTGTTTCCAGTTCAAATAGAAGCGGATCTAGTGTTGATTCACTAAATATTTACAAATTTTAGATCATTAGCTATTTATAGTAACAGCTATTGTAAACTAATTGCTACTGAAATCCTTATTACATGATTATTTATAATTATAGTTTTGTGGTTGGGCAGTAAAATTGTACGTTTAACATGAATGGAAATTACAACTTTCAATACAGCAATTAAACTATTAGTTTTGAATATTAAATCAATTTTAATTGAACATTGCCATTAATTTAACAGATTTACATATGCTATTATTATTGTCCCTAAAATCATTGAATTTGTACTAAGTTGTTGATCTCTGTTTGAGCAATTTGTGGTTACTATGTATTATGCTGATACCAAGAATGTAATCTTTATCATTTGTGAAATACTTAGTATAGAAAAAATTGCTTTTAAATTACTATAATGGTTGCGGTTTTTTAATCGCCAATGGTAAAAATTGCATACCTGTTTAGAATTTTTAGTGAATACGAAATTAAAGATTCCACAGTCAAACGATGAGTGCATATTAGTCTGAAATCTCGTTTCCAGCTATTTGGAATGTTGAAGGCAAACAATTACAGAGCTAATGAATGCATAAATACCGAATTTTAATTCGGATTTAATTAGAGTGGGAGACAGCAGTGTGTATAATTAAAGGTTGAATTATGGTATTGTACATTATTTAATGGGGAATGTTTATAAAACCAAATACATTATTTGCTACTACGCCAAATTAGACTTCTTATGAAACACTAAACACAAGTCTGCACATTAAGTTGCCTATATGCTTACTAATGTAAATGTAAAATTAGAACTTGAATAAGTTTAGAAATAAATTATAAGAATTAAAATATTGTATCAGGTGTAACCCCTTGTATTATTAACTAAGGAATTTCTGACGTTGTTAACTTTGTTTATATACTTATTCCACATTCCTCGTTTTGTCTAAGTTTGTATAAATAGGCAGAAAAATTTTGCTACTGCTTGTGTACGTCATCTATATTAGGTATTTCCTATTTAAAGTGTAAATTCTGCTTTACTGAGATAGATAATTGTTTAACTCATCCTTATTCAAGTTTATATACGGAGAGAGCATAAATAGTTGTCCAGACGATATTATTTTCCACTAGAGATATCAAAACTTTAGTCCATACCATGAAATTAGCTGCTTAATATTACACATTACATATTTGACATTTTTAGTTTAATTTTTTATTGAGTCCTATTAAACAAGGGACAATAAGTATTTTTTGTGTTTACATTATTGGTAATGCAAATAGCAGTAACTAGCCCCTAGATGCTAATGAACGTGCAGGGTCAGGCTCCAGTGAACCCCCCCGTTATTTGTTTATTAACCTATATTACAAATTACTGCTTAAACTTAGCGTTAGAGAATTGAGAGAGCTATTTTTGGTGTTTTGTATTATTATTCGTTTATTTTCTTTATTATTATTGTTTGATTAGTCTTTTTGAAGACTCGTTGTTTACAAGAACGTTTAGAACAAGTAAGTACAGCATAGACTACTCTTACTCTGTGCAAAAAAAGCAATTTATTTTAGAAACTTATTTTCGAAATGGGCAGCAGAATGAAAATGGTGAATGGATTCATTCAGTTGCTTTGAGTATAGAGGAAGTAGTCAATCTAAAATATGTTGGATGATATTCGTGTGCGTATAGATCGTAGCCCTAAAAATCTTTACAGCAATTATCGCAACAAACAGGTACAAGCTTTTAATTATTATTTTTACTAGGACAATAATTAATTTTTTTATGCATTTTAGGCTTAAGTTATGGAACGTGTCGCAAAGCACTTAAACAAAAGTTACATTATTGTCCATTACGAGACACGCATGAACTACTGCCAGTGGTTTAATAACAATTTGAAAAATGACGAAATGCTAGATGTATCATTTTTTGTGATGAAGCGTGGTTTTATCTAACGGCTTACATAAATTCGCAAAATTGTAGGGTTTAGTCTGATGAGGCTCCTGGTGGATTTGTACAAGCTCCATTACACCCTATAAAAATTGGTGTTTATGTAGCCATGTCGAGAAGACGTATAGGTGGTCCAGTATTTTTTGATGAAACTGTTACAGCTGAACAATAATAAATCAACTTTGCGATGATGAAATAGCACGGCGGTATTATCAGCATGATGATGCAACTGCTCATACTGCAGCACGAACTCGTGCACATTTAAAAGAGATCTATGACGTCAGAATTATTAGTAGAGGCTTATGGCCCCCACGATCGCTCAACTTAACCCCGCTTTATTTCCGCACTTAAAAAATATGATATATAAGACAGCTCTGCATACTGTAGATGATTTAAAAAATGTAATTACAGCTACGATTCAAAACATTACTCAAGACCAATTACAATATGAAAAGACGAATAGATGCTTGCTTAAATATTAATGGAGGTCATATAGAACACAAAAGTTAGAACTAAAACGCCAGTTTCCCAAATTGAAAAACTTTTAATCCATTATACTGTAACTGTTAAATTAATATAAATTTTATTGTAGTGTAACCTAAAATTGTAAGATAATTAATAAAACATTACAAATTATTATTGTTATGATATCGCCTTTATTTGTTTGCAAACTTGTACAACAAATTAAAGAAAACAACATTAATTCACTACTAAATTTTAATTTTAAATTATGTAGGTCATTTAATTTGGCCAACTTCAGAATGATGTTAAAGTAACTAGAAGTAAAGTTTGATTTCATAAGAAGTGGAAAGTAATTTTTTTGACATGACTTAATGCTCTCATGGTACTTATTGTTACGTTCACATTTGTTTAATTACTGCTATTGATACTGCTACCGTAGGAGTTGATATTAAATAACTACATAAATATCATCTAGAGGAGCAGGTAATTTGTATTCTGACAAAATCTTTCGCTAATAATTACGTTATCGATTGAATAAGATGCGTGTCACGATATCAACTAAACAAAATACAAATTAAGTTGAGATATACGTTAAAGCACTAAACTGGATTAAAGTTCTACAAACATTTCTTTATCATATTTCCGATACCAGAAATTTCACTAAACTGACTTGGTTACACTCATCTGGGTACTTGCGATTACTAATACAATCCTGTATCGTCACCTGCAGATTTTACTGATGTACATCTGGTTTTACCTAGACAGAGCACCACGTTAGTAAAGGTTTACATTAAATCCCCCTGGAATTTACCAAGTCATTAAGGCTGTGTTAGCTAATAAATAACAACAATCCGCTACGGTGGAAAGCACATAGAGATTGTACAAGCCCTCATATTGCTTCAATTCAACTTGCTTCTATTGCGTATTACTTGTTACTCGTGTACCTCATCTCTGTTTGTGCAATTTAAGGTTACTGATACCAAGAATGTAATCTTAATCATTATTGAAGTACCTGGTATTACAAAAATTGCTTTTAAATTACTATAACGGTTACGCGTTTTAATAGTTTTTAATCCTTGTATTGTTAATTAAGAAATTCGTGACGATCGTAACTTTGTTTATAGTAACTTACTACACATTTCTGGTTTTTTGATTTTGTGTAAATAAGCATAAAAAATTTGTACTATTCATGTACGTAATCTGTTTTAGGTACTTCGTGCTGAAAGTGTACATTTTCTGCTTTGCTGGGAGAAATAATTACTTAGCTCATTGTTATAAACGTTCATACATTTATTGTTACGTTAAAATTCCTTTAATTGCTACTCCTTATTTAAATTCTACCATAGGGATTGGTACTAATAACTACAAGTAATCACAACAAGTAATTCCTTTCATTAACGTGACACAATTTTGTTGCAAAAACTACAATTAAAATTATAAGATTATCGTAATGCACTAATAAAGTTCGTTACCAACTTGACATGTGAAGTAAATAATGTACACTTGGCAACCATGTTATTCGTTTTTTAGGTTAGTTTCCGTTCATTTCGTTTTCGTGGTTTTGTAGGTTAAAAATGTTAAATTAAGTAGAAATCATTGTTTATAAACCCAAATACATACAATACATAGCTTTTATGCATAAATATGATTTTCATTACACATTAGCACTAAAAACATGCATAGATATTAAGTTGCCTACACGCTTACTAGTGTGAATTCAAAATTACAGCGTTGAACAAGTTTTAGAAATAAATTATATAAATTAAAATATTGTTAAGGTGTAGTCCCTTGAATTAAGGAATCTTTGCGTTCCCCCTTCGAGCATCGAAAAATTTTCTAAATACAGTACATACTATGTAATATATATATATATATATATATATATATATATATATATATAACTGTTCAATTAAACTTACAAAGTTTACGGAATTGAATATTCTTATTCTTATTGCTTTAAATTCCATAAAAACTAATACAATTAACATAATTAAATACAACTGCTAACAAGTGCTTTTTTTATTTTTTTGCATTAAACGAAATATGGTATCAACATAAATTCACTCCCAACTACCCTTTTGTCAAGCTTTTGAATCTAAGGGGCCTCATTTCAATCAATATTCCATTGATTTAATTACCCATCTGCTTATTAAAATTGCGTTGTCCAATTTGTAACAACCCATCTTGAGTTGTATTAAAACATACCGTAATTTATGTTCTTCGTTCATTTAGCTGTAAATATAAGAAAAAATTTTAATTATTAATGAATTATAGGTATGTGGTAGGCAACTTCATTTGCATTTTGATGTAACTTAAGTGCATATGACTTCCCTAAGCGTCTCATTGTTTTCATTTCTTGTGGTACGCTATTTGATGCAGGAAGCCATTTTTGGGTTTTCACCCTAAATTTTGTGAAAAGTGCCATTGATTTAATGGTAAGAAATATTTAACTAGTAAGACTAAAACCTAAAACATTTGCTTATTCCAGGAAATTTTTTTTAATTTGACACTTTAATTTTACCGCTTTTAATTGCACATTTAATTCTACTTTTACGTACGCTTTCATTTTATGATTGCGTTTTGCTTTTAATGCAGATCTAAATGTAGATCCCATTATTTATTTTGAACTTTCGAGAGAATGCAATAAACATTGGATTGCCCAAATTTCTTAAAGAGCAATTTATAAGAAATAAAATTCCATTTTAGTGAGGTTTACAACGTAAAGCATTGTTATTGCGATATATGCAACATTGATGCAAGGATTACATCACCTTGGTTTGCATTTCCGCATTTGTTTTTTACACTACCAGGGATTCTCAAGAAGATGTATTATATTTCGTAACAGGTAATAAGTTTAATGATTTCTTAGTATAAGGCTAATTTTAAGATATATTTTATATAACCCTAAATTTAACTGTTAATAAACATAGTCTGTATATATTTTTATTTTTTACATTTTGGTAAAATTTTTATTGTAAACCTCGGGTTAGTTATTCCGAGCATAATTAAAAAATAACTTGGTGTCCGAGATCATTTTTATCAGTGTTACATTGCAGTTTTTTTCTATTGATGTTAAGTGGAAATAACACAGCATAAATTGTGTTAATTAAGCAAAACAAAAGCATGAACCGGCCTATTTTAAACTACCGACTGAGACAAAGGCATTATTTTTGGTGAACGAGTTAGTTTAACGATTTGTTTTGAGAACATTTAACACCCATTCATTTATTAAATATTTTAAACCACCATAAACCACACAACATTACAAATTGAGTAGTTAATGGAGATTAATTTGAAAATGATCTTATCTCTTCGTCTTAATTAAGTATTTCCTTATTAAGTTTTAAAGTCGAGTTGTACATAGGATAATATACTATTAACTATTTATTGCAGGTGTGATTATAAACGTACCCTACTCATTGTTCAATTAAATGTAAATATGTATTTCCCACTCCATCAATAAAGGATGATATAAATATTTCTATATTACGAAAATAAATTAGTTCTTTGGAAATCGTTTAAGCGCAGCTAAGTTATTGAGAAACATTCGTGTATTACTGGTTACGTGGTCAGAACAGTTGTATGGAAGTGATCAAATCAAAACATGGAAAACCGGTTATCCTTTATTCTCGATACAAGTTCAACTTAAAAGCAAACAACAAAACTCTTCGATGGATTTGCATACACAGAAACCGCTCAGGAGAGTTTGTTACTGATGAAGTAAAATCAAACACGTAAATGAGAAATGCCACAACTGTGATAATACAAAAAATAAAGTTTATAAGTGTTCATATAGCGCCAAAAAAAGAGCAAGAGAAGAGGTTACTTCAGAATCGCAGATGAATTGTCAAAAGGTGAAGGTTATTACGGCGGATTTTGCTTCAAATACCCTACAATTTATATCAGTGAAACACACATTATACAATGAGCGGCGAAAATCGCTAGGCATTTACTCGCTTCTGAAAGAACGAGAACATACAGAGGTTCCAGAGTTTATGAACGAGTACGTCATTATTGACGATGGTATGCATGACATAATCCTTGTATTGGCAATGGAGGGAAGTCACTTATTGGCTGGAGGTCTTTGCTTACTATTCTATAGGACTTTTAAAAGCACACAAGTCACGTTGATATTGGTATTTGATAATACAGAAGAAAGAACAAACATCATTCCTGCCTTATACGCCTTGCTACCTGACAAAACAGAGGTGACCTACAAAGGACCTTTCCCTTATTAAAAAAGTTAAGAATTGTTCACCTAAAATATGTATTATCGATTTTAAAGTTGTCGCACATAACGCTATAGAAGATCTAACAAAACATGTACAAGGAAAACGAAGAAGTAGGGAACCTCATATGGAGGTCTGCTGTCGCGTGTGGTCAAAATCTACCGAAGATTCTTTGTTTTATCGAGCGTAAGGATATTTATTAGTACACGATTTCCTGAACGGGGTACAGTTTTTTTTTAATTTGAAGGTATTCGAGAATAGATTCTGGATGCATTAATTTCATTACAATTTTTCATCTTGTTTGACGATATCTGGATTTATTACAAATTGAAGTAGAATTTAGTTTACCGATTTTGTGATCTATATATAGCTTTTCTGGTTTGTTTACCATTAATAGATTGAAGTTTTTAAATCACGATTAGGTCCCACACGATGGTATATTAGTAAAAAAAGGGATTTCATTAATTTTGTTAATTATAGTTTAGCTGAGGAAAATGGTTACTTTGTGTTAAGATTGCTTGCAGATTTTAAGCTTTGGCGACGGAAAGTCAGTCTCCAGATTGATAAAACTTATTTTAAAAGGACAAAGAGTGTGGTTTTTATATACGTTAGTTTAGAGTCTACTATTCAAGTCTTTAGGTGACTAAAATATATCGTATTACCGTATTTCCGAAGCTCCATGAGAGTGTAGTTTAAGACTGGCGTAATTTTTCTCGAAATTTATCTCGCGTTTAACGCGCTGATAATATGAACGCACGATTTTTTATGATTGGTGAGATTCATTATGACGAAAACTAAAAGATAGAAAAAGGCACAAGCGTTCTAGCAGCTAAAGGAAGCGGTTGAGTGTACGAGGGGAGTCACTCATATTTAATTTGCTCATTAATTATTGGGGTAGGTTAAATTTTACCGCGGGAAAGCTTTTCCCCATTGTCGTTTACGGATTTTGAGGAAAATTCAGCCATCCGTTAATACTTTAGTGTGGGTATCGTTAGTCAGTAGTGACATTTATACGAATCTATCGAGGGAAGATAGTGTTTATTTAGTGCTATTTCTTCATTTGTGGTTGATATTCTCATTTTGCGGAGTTTTCTACTTTGCAAATTTTATACAATCAGACCAACCGTGTTCGTAACTAGTCCAAACAAATATACAAAGTGCTGTAGTCATAAATTATCCTTTTAACAATGTAAAGGACAAAAATAAATTCATGTGCAGTTATGTTAAAGCAGATGATACAGTAACTTAATCATCTGATTTTGATTTTAAAAACTTTCGCCACAAATCGAAAAGCGGTCGGCTGTTGATTACGGTATTGAAGAACGGCATAGAGAGATTCTGCCGGTGAACGTTCACCGAACCGATAGCTAGAGAATCAACCACAGGGAATCTATCTATACCGCAGTACAAAAGAAGGGGAGGATTTAGAGTGGTCAATTGATATGTATGTTTGTTGAAAATTAAGGTAATTACTTCTGTACGTTTATTTTTTGTGCTGCAGATTTTTAAATGTCAGACGGATGAATACGCTTTCTGTGGTTACGATCTTGCATTGGGGCCCTTCAGGCGATTAAATTTAATTTTGATGAAAGCGTATCCACCCGTACATTAATCATATCGTCGTGTGCATTATGTTTATTTTATTCTGAACTTGCTTTACAAATTTGCTACATTCTATATGTTCGACGTTAGTAATATTCATGTTGGTGTTGGTGTGTTCCCATTCCTTTACTGGTGCGTTATCAGTATTTTTGTAAGATCAAATTTAAAAGAATAGATTAGATTTCTTTGCTAGCTAATTTGCTATTTTAAAAGATACATTTTGAGATACTACGTAACGTAAATATTGATATGCTTGTTTATAATAATGTTTGGTGTAATTAAAAGTTTAATTAATCCAAGTTGCAGTAGAAAATCCTATGTCATTGTAGTTTTAACGTTTTAATTTTCAGAAAGCTTTGTTTTTTGTAGTAATAAAGTCAGTTGGATTTAATTGAATTTTGATAAATCGGCAGTTTGTACGTGCAGTGGATAATACTTTTTAATATTGTTATTTGTATATGTGTATTGGTGTTTACGCAAGAAGAAGTAATTGATATTACTTCTCCTTGACATTAGCGACTGCTGCTGCAGCTATTATTATTTTTAGATGTTAGGTTTTTGTTTTGCCAAATTACATTTGTTTACACCGCGCTGTCTGGGGAACGTTTCTATGATTGTACTTGCCCTTTCTATACATATTTTTATGCTGTTCTTTTAATCATAATATAGATATTTGTAGTGCAATTTTTTTGGGAATTTGTTTTACCTTTACCAAATTAAAAGCATGTTGAGTTTATTGTGACAAATTTTGAAGTTATCGAAATTAAAGTTCTTATTATTCAGAAATGTAAAGTAAGCTTTGATGATTTGTTTTGATTAATTTTTAAGTGACGTTTGTTGAATTTTAGGAGCTTTGAAATATTTGTCGCGTTTTGTTTATTCGTGTTGTGACGAATATTCATTTTAAATTAAACAATTAATGGCCGTGTTAACCAGTTATCTTTTTTTGTTTGTTAATCGAGCAACACGTTGAAGTTTATACCGAAGATGTATAATGAATTTTGAGTTTATTTTTCGCAATTTTTGCCGATTTTAAATGAAGTTTAAATTTTACTTAAGTGTAAGTGAGCTTTGCGTAGGTATTTTTGAAGTAGAATTTCAAGTTGTTACGTGCACAAAGGCACTGTTGCCCAAAACTAGGTGGTGTGCCGTAACCTCTATTAAGATAACCGGAAGCTCAGTCGTTCTGGGAAGCACTTGGATGTGTGGGCGTGTAGTTGGCGTGAAAATACCAAATTGTCTTAAAAGGGCACCATAAGGTTTGTACTTGTATAGCCCTTAATCCAAGAAAGGGACCAACACACTAAAGACTACAGTCACAATTAAAATCAAGGTACACGTTAACTAGGACGAGGGCAGGTTAGTTTAGGATTCCAGTTCCTAATACACCGAAAGAAAAGAGATACCGATGGTCGAACAGAATGAATTCTTTTTTTGCTATCGAAACCCAACCCAAACGTAAGTACAAAGCAAAATACACCGTCTGAAAGGATAACTAAATTCTAAGCCCCGCATAAATAATACGTCGAACAGAATTATAGTAAAGCTTTTATAATAATAAATAACTCCCAATTCGTTACAAAAGTAAACCACTTACCTTTTCAGTGCTTGAACAAAATTATAAAAATGAAACAAGCCAAAACATGCCAGCATTGTCAGACATCCAGCGTTGAACCGTGTGGCTAGAAAAAAACACACAACAAAAAAAAAATTCTTTAACGGTGTTTCTAGGAAGAGCTCTCCTTAAAACTTGATTGAACCAGAATAACCAGATAAGCGTTTATTACGTTTCTTTTACTCAAAAGGAAATAAAATAATAAAAATATATAATTAACTAAATCCTATGCTGCCCAGATGTCTACCACTGAGGTTAGGTAATTCGATAACAAAATAAGCAACCAACGCAGAAGATTAAAGCAGCCTAAAAGGTATGTAACTCAATACTACTGCCGCGAGTAATGACAATTAATAATAAACACGAAAATCCCCCAAAGGTAACAAATAGGTCACTAAACAACATTTAAGATTTAGCGACTAAAGGCCGTACCACTTACAGATATTTTACTATATAGTAACTTTCTCGTTATTATAACGTGTTGTAAATCACATCAATGCCTAAGTTTACACCCATAAAGCAGTAAGCATACAAACACATTTCAAAAATACAGCTACAGTAGCATGCATTAAAAGTTTAGCATGGATCAACCTGTATAAAGAAGTAAATTTACAGAAGCAAAGTTCAAGTACAACAATGGCAACCTCAGAGATGCATTGGTAGAATGTAACAGCTGTTTGCTATACGATTAATGTTTTTAATAATAGTTAGCACCTGCATAATTGATGCACAAACGGAACTAATTAGAAAATTCCAATGAGGGCACCTTGTGTAAGTATAAGTATATTGAATAATTTTTACTAATTCCAAAGTAACAAAAACAAAAATGTTAGGTGCATAACATTGTTAAACCACACATATCTTTTAAGGCTGTAAGTAACTGAAAGAAATTCTACACCTCTATTTATAACTCGTCCGACTCACGAAGAAATCTTGAATTGTCTTCGAGGTAGAGTTGTTGTAAGCCATCGTTGAGTGATCAATGCAGAGGAAAGGTAACTGCCAGCATATTCATGAATCCCAGTTACGAGGAGTATTCGCGTATAGGTGCAGAATCGATTACAGCATACACACAGAAGGAACGAAGTTAAGAAAAAGTGAAACCTAAAGAAATCAATGTAAGTTACGAGACAACCAATAGTTGTGGAAACTTTAAATGTCTAAATAGTGACCTGAAAGGTGTAATAAACTGTATGGAGACTTACCTCCTGCAGAGACAGAAGAGAATGTAGATTTTAAGGAAACTTGATATCCGTATAAACGAAACTGTTAATTTAGCAGTATAGTAGTATAGTTATTAGTACAGTATTAAGTACATGTATGGGAAGTAAAACCTGCACAATACTGAATGTAACTTACAATGTTAATTTTGTAAAAATTACAGAAAATATCCAAACGCATAGTTTCCTTAAAACGCTAACTAGCCAAAAATGGTGTTCTTCAAAGAGAATCAGGTAACCTGTTTTCAATTTTCCCTTTTCCACCAATTGTAACGCTAATATTTATCAAAAACTTAAAATTTAGTGCAAATCTTAAATATACTTTACGCGTCTAACTTTTGTAACTAGAAATCACATCGAAGTAAAGTGTGCTGCCTAACAAACGGTACGAAAAGTTCTCAAATGTGAGACAAAAGTACGGATACTAACTGAAACCGTGAACATTATGGTTTCTTTTTAGACCATTATTTAAAGATCTAGTTTATGACGTTTTTCTTGCTATAAATTTATTTAACAGGTGGCGCCTTAGTGGCATATTTTTCCTGGTATTGACTTGAATTGTGTTGAGTGCCCTTTTGGAGTGATGAGTAAGAACCCCACCAATACCACTGAACTATGTCGCTAACATGCACCTTTACGGGCTGATGTTCTAGTGAGTGTCGTGCCCGTAACACTTGCAGATTTCACTGACGTACATGAGGCTTTAGTTTATCTCTACAGAACACCATTTTAGTGAAAGTTTACGTTTAATCTTTCCGCCATTTACCAAATAGTTAAATTTCTGTTAGCTAATAAATAACAGCAGTCCATTACAGTACTAAGAAAAAAAGGGATCATGCAAGCTCGCATATTACTTCAATTCAACCTGCTTGTATTCCTAATTACTTGTTACTCGTGTACCTGATCTTTGTATTTACTGATACCAAGAGTGTAATCTTAATCATTTTTAAAGTACTTGGTATTGAACAAATTGTTTTAAATTACCTACCATAACGGTTGCGGTTTTTTAATCGTCCTTGTAGTGAACTGCATACCATTTTAGTGAACACGAAATTGAAGATTCCAAAGTCAAATGATGAGTGCAGATTGGTCTAAATTACCTTTTCCAGTTATTTACAATTTAATGACGAAAACAGACAATTGCAGATCTAATGCATAAACAAGCAGATTTAATTAAGGTGATAGAGAACAGCGTATGTTATTTAATAGAGTGTATCTATAAACTCAAATACATAGAATACGTGGCTATTATGCAAAACTAGAATTTTCATTTAGTACAAAAAGCGCGTATGCATATTAAGTTACCTACATGCTCACTGATGTAAATTTAAACATACAACACTAATTATGAACAAGTTTTGGAAAATAAATTACACAAATTAAAACATTGAATTATGAATTAATGGATCAGTGACGTTCGTTACTTTGTTTGCACTAACTTATTCCACATTCCTCGTTCCGTCTTGAAGTTTATGTAAATATGCATAAAAATTTCGCCACTGATCGTGTTACATCATCCATGCTAAATATTTTGTATTTAAAGTGTATATTTTCGGTTTCTCTAGAACAAATTATTATTTAACTCTTCCTTATACACATTTATATACCTATTATAAAGTTATAGTATGTTTAACTACTGCTATTTATTTAAATTCTACCGTAGGAATTTGTAAAGAGCAGATAACTTTTTTTCTGACTTAAGGCCCTAAATTGGTCTAAGGACAAACGCATTTTTTCATCAAGCTTAGCTCCGAAATAAAATATTTGCAAAATCTCTTCGTACACATGGACTTCCAACACCATAAGTTTCACTAAGCTAACTTAGTTACACTCTTCTGGGTACTTACAATTACAGTACATCCTGTATCTTTCAACTTCATCAACTGCCAGATTTTACTGATGCACATCTGGCTTTAGTTCATCTCGACAGAGCACCACTTTAGTGAAAGTTTACATTCAATATCTCTGCTATTGACCAAGGCTTTAAGGCCGTGTTAGCGAATAAAGAGAAGTCCGCTACGGTGGAAAGCACAAAGAAAGCGGGCAGGGCTGAATATTATTTCAAGTCAACTTGCTTGTAGATATTGAGTATTACTTATACCTCGTCTCTGCATACCTGTTTAGAATTTTTTATGAATGCGGAATTAAGTCAAATGAGACTTCTCGTTTCCAATCATTTGGGTTGCAATGGCGAAGACAAACTATTACAGAACTAATGCACAAATATATTTCTTATTTAATTAAGGTGGTTGAGAACAGTCGAAGTACGGTGTTGTACATTAGTCTATGGAGGGTATTTATAAACCCAAATACATAGAATACATAGCTATATATTATGCAAGCTAAAATTTTTATGCAACATTAAAATCACGATGCATATTAGGTTGCCTACTAGCGTAAATTTGAAAATACAACATTGAACAAATTTTAAAAAATAAGTTATGTTAATTAAAATATTGTACAGGGCATAACTCGTAGTATTATTAATTAAGTAATTAGTAGCTCACTCCACATTCCTTGTTTTGTTGAGGTTTGTGTAAATAGACATTAGGATTTTACCGCTGTTCGTGTTACGTTATCTGTATTAGATATTTCTTATTACAAATGTACATTTTCTGCATCATTGGGACTAACAATTATTTAACTCATCCTCATACACGTTTATTTACATATTGTTACATTAAGAGTATTTAGTGAATACGAAATTAATGATTTCACAGTTAAGAGATGAGTGCAGGTTAGTTTTTTTGTTTCCAGTTGTATGTAATGGAATGGCGAAGACAAACAATTATAGAGCTGATGCATAAATATCACATTCTAATTCGGATTTAATTAAGGGTGGTAGAGAGCAGTGTGTACAATTAAGGGTTGTAAATTATATACTCCCAAATACGTAGAATACGTAGTATTTTGCAAAAAGTGGGATTTTTATGAAGCACTAAAAACATAATTGTATATTAAGTTGCCTATATGCTTACTAATGTGAATTTAAAAATACTAAGTTGAACAAGTTTTAGACATTAATTATATAAATAAAGATATTGTATAAGGTATATCCCCTTGCATTATTAACTAAGGAATTTCTGTCGTTCGTAACCTTGTTTGTAGTAGCTTACTCCACATTCCTCGTTTTGTCTTGAACTTTTATTTGTGTAAATATGCATAAAAATTTCGCCAGTGCTCATGTTACGTCATCTGTGTTATATATTTCCCATTTAAAGTGTAAATCTTCTGCTATGATGGAACAAATAATTATTTCACTTTTCGTTATACACGTTTATATGCCTATTACTACGTTAAACTGTTTTGAATTACTATTATTTGTTTAAATTCTACTTTAGGATTTTCAATACCACAAGTTTTACTAAAATGATTTAGTTGCGCTCTTCTAGGTACTTATGATAACTCATATTACTTCACTTTAACTTATTTGTATTGGGTATTACCATTGCCTATAAATTGTAGTCAATGGTATTACTTGTTGATCGTGTGCCTGATCTCTGTTTGTGAAATTTGTGGTTACTGATACCAAGAATGTAATTTTTATCATCTTTGATCTACTTGGTATTGACAAGAGGGATTTTAATTAGGTTTTTTTATCGTCAGTGTAGTGAATTGCGTACCTGATTAGAATTTTTAGTAAATATGAAATTAAATCTCCACAGTAAAATGATAAGTGCATGTGTCTGAACACTTATTTCCAGTTATTAGGAATGTATGGGTGAAGACAAACAGTTACTGCTCTAACGCATTCATATCGCATTTTAATTCGGATTTAATTAAATTGGTAGGCAACAGTGCGTATAATTAAGGGATAGAGTCCAGTATTATACATTATTTAGCGGTGAGTATTTATAAACTCAAATATTTAGAATACATAGCTATATATTATGCAAACTAGAATTTTTATGCAGCATTAAAATCACGATGCATATTAGGTTGCCTAGTACCGTAAATTTAAAAATACAACATTGAACAAATTTTAAAAAATAAGTTATGGTACCATATTCACTGCCATGAGCATCACTTGTGATGCTCAAAAATATTTTCCCGCTATGCCATGAGCATCACCCGTGGGTCTCAGTACATACTAAACTAAATAGAATGTATTGGACTGTGGGTTCTTAGGAATTGCGTGAAATTTCGTTATGGCCTACCAAGAATAACCCTATAAATAATGTTATATTACAAAATTGTCTGCGACACCTAGTAACGCCAGTGTAAACCTATAGTTCAGATATTTTGCTTGATTCTTTCGTACGCGTTTAGTTCAACTCCGGAAGATATTTTTATGCTTTAAAGCTGTTTTGAAGTGGATTTGCAAAAAATAAGGGTAAGTAAATGCAGATTATACTTTCATTTGCAATTGTTTGTACTTTTATTGACATATATTCTCTGCTGCTACGTTGAACAATGAATAAGCGCATTGTGTAACTTAATACTAGAATACAGGTTTTTCAACGACACTTTTGAAACGAATATACATATATTTTTAGAAAAATGGACGAGGCATCTACAAGTGATGGAAGAAAGAGAAAAGTTAAGGTGAGACAAAGTGTTAGAAAGAAAAAGCTACTCACAGACAGCGAACTGCAAAAAGAGTATGACAAAATTACGATGGGCGAGAACAGTGACTACTCTTGTGAAGTCTTCGCTGATTCTGGTTCTGAATAGAATGACGATGAAAGCTGGTCTTCGAGTGATGCAGAAAGTGCTACCAATAATTTTGAATTTCACGATAATAATGTTATTAACTCAGAGTCAGCTGCTGCTTCACCAATTGCGACAACTGCGTTATTACAAGAAAATATATCCGACGTATGAAATGAAGTTGACTGCTCTCACCTGAGGTTTGACATACGTTTTTCTGGAGCGAAATGGATTAACAATCATCCTGATAAATATCCCGAAGATAAGCAGCTCTTAACTCCATTCCATGTATAATCAACATTTCTAGACGAGGAGATACTTAGTTTGATTACTGAAGAATCAAACCGTAATGCTGAACAACAAAAAAATACAAAAGTATTTACACGATGGGCTAGAATAAATAAATGGCGATCTACTGATAATTCTGAAATGCGTAAATTTTTGGGTATTGTTTTATATATGGGACTGGTAAAATATGCAAAAATAAGTGATTACTGGAACAAAAACATTTTGTATCGAAACCAGCTTATTCCTCATATAATGAGCCGAAACAGATTTCAGTTACTGCTGAGATATATCCACTTTGCCGATAATGAAGAGGCCGATAAAACAGATCGTTTGAATAAAATACGTACAATATTTAACCTAATGCAAAGGAAATTTTGTGAAAATTCTCTTCCTGGCGAAACTATTGTAGTAGACGAATCAATGGTCCCCTTTAGAGGGCGTTTGTTGTTTGGGCAATACATACCAAGTAAGAGACACAGATATGGGCTTAAAATATTTGAACTGTGTGACACGTATGGTTATACGTACCGATTATCTATGTACACAGGACAAAACTTTTTAGATGGCTCTATGGGGTTAGCACAAAAAATTGTTATGGATCTTTGTGACTGTTACCTCAATGAAGGAAGGACCATTGTCACTGATAACTATTATACCTCACTTCCACTGGCGATAAATTTATTGCAGAAAAACACGTATTTGTTGGGAACGTTGCGCAAGAACAGAAGAGGTCTTCCAGGAGAAATTATGAAAGCTAAAATAAAGAAAGGAGAAATAATGGGAAAGGAAAATTCAGATGGAATTGTAGTAGCAAAATGGCAAGATAAGCGGGAGGTGTCTTTTTTAACAACCAAGCATGGAATAGATATGCAATCAACTGGAAAAAAAATCGAAGTGATCAAGAAGTTCAGAAACCTATGGCAATTATGGAGTATAATAAAAGTAAAGAAAGAGTTGATATCTCCGATCAAATGGCTAGTTACTTTTCGCTTTTGCGAAAGACAATCCGGTGGTATCACAAGGCCGTGTTTGAACTTCTACTGAATACTGCAATAGTAAATTCATTTATTATTTTCAAAACGTTGAAGCCAGGAAAACACGATATAACAAATTCCAGAGAGCAAATTATCCTGACAATGTTAGCCAATGATGGTCTTCAAGAACAATCTTTAGTAAAACATAAATTAATTGAAACAGAGGAAACTACTACTCAAAACCGAAAAAAAAGAAACCGCTGCAATAAATGCTACCTAAAAATAAAAAAACAAAAAGAGAAGAGCAGAAGCACAAAAATTTACAAAAAAGGTTCCTACCAAATGCAGTGAATGTAATGTATATTTGTGTTTTACTTGTTTTACCGAAAGTCATTAGATTTAACCCTTCGCTAGTGACGTCAATTTTGTAACATGAACGGTGACGTCCGTCCAGGAGACCGATGCTATTTAAAGGCAATATATTGTGGATATAAATAATTGTTATTAGTAAAATTTTAAGTTAATAGTCAACGAAATAAGTAGTTTTTGAACAGAAAATACTTTATTTTAGAAAAACACGGCTATTTAATTAAAATGTAAAAAATAAAATCAAAATAAAACTTAATTCTATAACTAAAAAATTGTGCATAAGTTTAATAACTTTTTTTGTAATGAAGGTAAGTATGATTATAGGAACCGTCGTAATAAAATAGGTACTTGATAGCATAATACTAAAAAATTAGGCAGTAGTTTTGCTATAACATTCAGCACACATGACTGCGACATGCTCAAGGCACAAAAATTTTTGACATTTTTTGCAACAATATTTGGTTTTTCTGCTTTTCTTTGAACCGCAAGGATTGCATCTTCCCAAAAGAGCCCTATTTTCTTCCTGAGGTTCAGCTGGCAATTCGATGTTGCATATTTCACATATGCGTAATCTAAGAATTTTGGGAAGATTCTGGGACTGCACACGCACTTTCAAGAAACTTTCTATCATTGAAAACGCTAAGTTTTCCAAAAATGTCCTTAGAATGTTCTTGTCTGGCGCATTATTTGTTGTGTAAACCACCTGAGAGTTTATTCCTGATATATTTAGAAGACTGTAAAAAATCACCATCTGCCAACGTCTTGTAGGTCTTGCACAGTTGTAGTTGGAACACAATTGATCCACAACATCCACTCCACATTTTGTGTGGTTATAATCCACGATCATATCTGGTTTTCCAGTGTCATTATCAATGCTGTCGTCATTGTGGCAGGTCGAAATCAAGAGCACGTTTTTATTTTTTTTTTTTTGGAACGTAGGCATTTTTGTCGCATTTTAATTCGGATTTAATTAAATTGGTAGGCAACAGTGCGTATAATTAAGGGATAGAGTACAGTATTATGCATTATTTAGCGGTGAGTATTTATAAACTCAAATATTTAGAATACATAGCTATATATTATGCAAACTAGAATTTTTATGCAGCATTAAAATCAGGATGCGTATTAGGTTGCCTACTAGCGTAAATTTAAAAATACAACATTGAACAAGTTTTAAAAAATAAGTTATGTTAATTAAAATATTGTACGGGGCATGACTCCTAGTATTATTAATTAAGTAATTAGTAGCTCACTCCACATTCCTTGTTTTGTTGAGGTTTGTATAAATACGTATTAGGATTTTACCGATGTTCGTGTTACGTTATCTGTATTAGATATTTCTTATTTCAAATGTACATTTTCTGCTTCATTGGGACTAATAATTATTTAACTCATCCTCATACACGTTTATTTACATATTGTTACATTAAGAGTATTTAGTGAATACGAAATTAATGATTTCACAGTTAAGAGATGAGTGCAGGTTAGTTTGAATGTTTGTTTCCAGTTGTATGTAATTGAATGGCGAAGGCAAACAATTAGAGAGCTGATGCATAAATATCGCATTCTAATTCGGATTTAATTAAGGGGGGTAGAGAGCAGTGTGTACAATTAAGGGTTGAATTACAATGTTGTAAATTACGTAGTATTTTACAAAAAGTAGGATTTTTATGAAGCACTAAAAACATAATTGTATATTAAGTTGCCTACATGCTTACTAATGTGAATTAAAAATACTAAGTTGAATAAGTTTTAGACATAAATTAGATGAATAAAGATATTGTATAAGGTGTATCCCCTTGCATTATTAACTAAGGAATTTCTGACGTTCGTAACCTTGTTTGTAGTAGCTTACCGCACATTCCTCGTTTTGTCTTGAACTTTGTGTAAATATGCATAAAAATTTCGCCAGTGCTCATGTTACGTCATCTGTGTTATATATTTCCCATTTAAAGTGTAAATCTTCTACTATTCTGGAACAAATAATTATTTCACTTTTCGTTATACACGTTTATATGCCTATTACTACGTTAAACTGTTTACAATTACTATTATTTATTTAAATTCTACTTTAGGATTTTCAATACCACAAGTTTTACTAAAATGATTTAGTTACGCTCTTCTAGGTACTTATGATAACTCATATTACTTCAATTTAACTTGTTTGTATTGGGTATTACCGTTGCCTATAAATTATAGTCAATGGTATTACTTGTTGATCGTGTACCTGATCTCTGTTTGTGAAATTTGTGGTTACTGATTCCAAGAATGCAATTTTTATCATCTTTGAACTACTTGGTATTGACAAGAGGGATTTTAATTAAGTTTTTTTATCGTCAATGTAGTGAATTGCGTACCTGATTAGAATTTTTAGTAAATATGAAATTAAATCTCCACAGTAAAATGATAAGTGCATGTGTCCGAACACTTATTTCCAGTTATTAGGAATGTATGGGTGAAGACAAACAGTTATTGCTCTAACGCATTCATATCGCATTTTAATTCGGATTTAATTAAATTGGCAGGCAACAGTGCGTATAATTAAGGGATAGAGTCCAGTATTATACATTATTTAGCGGTGAGTATTTATAAACCCAAATATTTAGAATACATAAGGCTTGTGCAAAACTAGGAGTTCGTGCAGCACTAAACACACGTGTGTATATTAAGTTGCCTACATGTAAGTTTCAAATTACATTGAGCAAGTTGAGCTATCTATTTATAAACATAAGTTAAAATACCTATCTGATAGGCAACCCAACGTACACATGCTGATATTTCAAAACTTGCGCAGACTCACTATGACCCTGTGAGACGACTTCTTGGGAGCGAAATTGGCGGTCTTAGTATTAGGAGCGCATAAAGTTAAAAGCATTCTACTCTCTACAACAACAAGCGAATTTAACTTTATTGATTCGGTCATTAAATCTCACGTCTCTCACAATTCCTAATCTCCTAATACTAACAGCTTTTATTTGATAACTTGATGCACACTAACAGACAAGTAAAAGTAGGCCTTTTCAAAATTAATTAAAGCACTTTTTTTTACCTATTTATAAAACAATTAAAAAATACAATTTCACTTTTATATTCCAAAAGTCAATTAGTTTTAGCAATATTAGCTAAGGCCGAATTGGAAATGATTTTAGTCATTTATCAATCATACAAATATGAGAAAGTTCGATTAGATATGTGCGGAATGTGTTTAACCATATTTGATTTTGATTAGAATTTCCTCATAATTCATAACTGAGAGGGCTTAACTGACAAGGTTGCAGAAATGTAAGGAGCGTAATTATATTTGACAATGTTTATATCGCGATTTTCGCTAATGCAATAGTTAATTTAAATAGAAATTTTAATTAAATGTGTAGTATTTAGAAAGTTCATTTTACGTTTTGTAAACTGACGTTATTGATTATTAACTTCCTTATATTTATGCTACCCGTATCCTTAGAAGCGCTTTCAAAGTCCGTTGAGGACGTAGTCGTGGTGCAATTTTCGGTATGTATCATAACCACTCACCTTATTTGACTTTTGACCCGTTAGTTAATTACCCAAGTATCATAGTGGACAGTAAACGGACATTCTGGCGATTCTGCTATAGACCAAGCGCATTTGGTTCAATCCAACAGGTCAAGAACGTCCGGTTTTTTAGATTCAAATTCCAACAGACCCGCCGCACTTAAAAGAGAGGATATGCGTGACAAAGATTGAATGAAAGGGGAGAATTTCGTGTTTGTGTATAAATTTGGGGCCGGTATGCTTGAACTTTTTTATACATAGACGGAAGAATGAAAGTTTGCAAGTCATTTTCTATAACCACAGCACGTCTTTATCTTTAAATTAAATTATTCCTTCCGTTTTGAAGAAAATCAATTTCACCACAAAAAAACGTGGGAATGATACCTTTTGATGTTTGAAAGACGTATAAAATGGGATTGAGTGCATTTAGACGTTAGTATGAGATTTAGTGCAGCCTAGCGACAATGAAGATTTTGGTAAGTTATTTTATTTTAGTAACCAATTAATGACTGATTATGTATTTAGGTATTACTTGTATGTGCGTACGCGATGGTACATGCGATTCAACAAAATTTAACTAAAAGGTGTGTGAATGATCAATTAGGGTATTATCCAGATCTAGGCCCTGTGAGACACATTCAAGCGCCTATCACCAATTCGCAGCCTGCAGTTCTTTATGCCAGTGCGAGCAATCCGAGTGAATACACAAGGCCCGTAACCGTTCAACAGCTTCTTTATAACGAAGCACCTGATCACGTACATGCACCGACAAATCAGTACCTTAATCAACCTCACGCGTCGCCTCCTATACAACAACCACATGCAGCAATTGCAACGCCTGTACAACACGGGGCGGTTGTCCATCACGGACAAGGCTATTCAAAATTCACGTATCCATATCCCGCTCCAGCACAACTGACTCCTTCTGCTTCACTCCCAAGTCCAAATCCACAGATTTACACGTACACAAACGGTAAAATTCTATACCCTCAACCTCAGCGTCCAAATCTATATCCGCAACAACCCGCTCCTGTTGTTACTCAAAAACCTTTTAAACCGTTCCCTGTAATAGCACCAACTTATTATCCACAAAGCAAGCCAGTAATAAGACCAAAACAGGATGACGATGACAGACGTCGTAAATCGAATAATCGTGACGAAGACGATGAACGTGAGCAGGAGAGCTATGAAGAGGATGAAGATGAGTACAGACCGTCTAGTAGGTACAGTGACGATGATGATGATGATGAAGATGGCCATTACCGTGTACAAGAAGACGATGAGGAACGTTACTCGAAAACAGCTAGAAAACCACGTAACAAAAAATACACCAATTACAAACCTAAAATGCATTTAATGAATTTTAAGTATTCACCAATGAAGGATGTGTTTGAAAGGCGACAATCGGAAAATATTCCAATTATTCATAAACATTCATTTCATCAGGAGAAATGGATTGTAACAAAGAAAGATAATTAGTAAATTTACATTTGTTGTACCTATCGTTGTTTTATAAATAAACAGTTAATCGTTACCTCCAAGTATTTACTAGCAAAATAAAACCACAGATGTATAGTTAGTGTGTATACATCTGTGATAAAAGGTAACGAGTTCACTTCTAAAACAGAAATATATTTGTTTAATGTTTATCATTATCACGGATACATACTATCGTAATAAGACAAACAAATCAGATTAGCATACGCTTTCTCTAGATGAATAGTTTTCTTACATTTTAATCTCCAGTTTATAAGCATGACATTTTTGTGGTAATACTTTCTTATGCGCACCATAAAGTATTGTTTTTTTAGTGTTATTACTCTACCGCGCAGTAAAACGGATACAAAAGCTCGCTACTACAATAGAAAAAAAAAGCAAAATGGTTTAATCAATTTAATTTTAGTGGTAATTGATATCTGTTTTTTGCCTTAATAATTCAATCACGTCCTAAAATGCATAGATAGTGACTCATTTATGCAAGATACAAGATATATTTTTGGTTAAATACTTTTCAGTTAAACATGTCTAGTATTAATATGTCGAGTTTAGAAACAGTAATAAAAATTATTTTTGGCAAAACCAGAACCTTATGTCCAATAGCTGTTTGAGCTTAGTTTCACACCTACCCTAAGACTACATTACTAAACATTTGGTATAGACGTCATAATATGTAAATATAGTTCATACGGTAGACCTCCCTAAAAGATTAACACTAATAGTCATGAAAGGATAACCATTTAAGTGCATTGTGGATTACGCCTTAATGCGTTTTCTGTCTTTTACTTATTGTATATTACAAAGGAAGATGGGTATATTTACAGAAAATAGTTTTGTTTTCTGTTATTAAAATCAGTTATTCTCAATAAATAGTAAGTACATTAGATAACAAGGGATTGAAGTGACTCATTTAATCCCGCGAATAGAGTTAGAGTTGGTCGAGGGCTTTAGCCCGAGACCAACAACTATTCAAGGGATTAAGGAACTTCAATCCGTGGTATCTACACTATTTTTGCACTTCGTGGAGTAATAATAGAAATAATTATATTATTTTCTGAAAATTAAAATATTACATCTGTGATAAATTTAAATTATTAGAAAAGTCACTTTGACAAAGAAGCTACACTATTCAAGGCCAATGAAATTTATGAATTATTTTTAAAATCCCAGATGCTTCAATGCCATAACAACGAGTAAATAAATAATAAATTCGCAATTGTGAAAACTTAGTCGGAGGATTAAATTATTTTTTAATCCCTAGAGATTAAAAGTAACACTTCAGTCCCCGAAATGGGGGAACCAAATAGTATGTTTAATCAACGAAGTGCAAAAAATGTATTAATACAAAGTCTACAAAAGATAGTAATTACTTATCAATAATGACGATATCAGTTAATAACATTTTTATTTGACCCTTTAATTTTAAATTTCATGTTATTGTGTCGTTATATAAAATAAATTAAACTCTAATTACGGATGCATAACGATTACTTACATTATTTATGACCGTTTACACCGCAGTTTTTTAAATTGTATTAAAGGTAATATAATTTAATTTCTATAGAAATCAGTTTTTACAATCAACATAGGGGAAAGCGACGAGGATCCTATAGTTGGATTAGGCGACTCTGATACCGCTGATACTATGGTGGACTGAAAATTAAGTTATATTAGTTTTATGTATGATTTAAAAAACTGCGGTAAAAACCATTAGAATTTAATTTATTTTGTATAACACAATGACGTCAAATGTACATTAATGAGTCAAATAAGCATTAAATTAATTGATATCTTCATTATTGATAAGTAATTACTATAATATGTAATACGGTATTTTGATAACGTATGAACGTATGCATTTTAGGTATAAATGAAGTGAGTTTGTACCGAAAAAAATTTTTGTGTACGTAGAATGTAAATTTGTGTAAATGGAATTTTTAATAAAGCATTAGATATCATATGAAACAATATTTTAATGTTGTAGAAAGAATTTCATGCATTAAATTTAGATGAAAAATAATGTTTGAGTAAATTCCTACTTGGATTGCACTGGTAAGACTACCAAATTGCTGCTGTGTAGAAAAGAATTCAGATAAAAAATATTCCATTATCGTTCTATAACTTGGATGTATATATATATATATATATATATATATATATATATATATATATATAAGGGTCCGGCAACAAGAGCGCCTTCTTCCATATCTTCCGTTTCATAAAGCTAAATTAATAAAATATGGGATAGGGTTATAGTTTAGTTGTGTGCATATTTTAAAATTATTCACGTGTATACAGGTTGTTTATTTAAAGATGACCAAACTATAATTTAAAAAATTAAAATGAAACACCCTGTATATTATTACTTTTTTGAATTCTACACATTATTCCTAACAAATTCGCAATATATTTTCCTGTCTCTAAATATAGCCGTTTTTGAGTTATGTCGATTTTATTAAAAAAATTGGAATTACAGAGATAGCTTTGAAAATGTACCTCCTTAACCGTTAAAAAACAAAAGTTATCTAATTTATATCAGAGCAAGTACACAGATAGAGCTTTCTTATAATGCAAAGAAAATATCATAATTGCATACAGGGTGTTTACAATTGACTTGCCAATCAGACATTATTCCAACTAGTAAAAGTTTACTTTTTCAAATAGAACACTCTGTATATTATTCCGTTTTTGGTTTCTACATATTAACCCTTATCAATTCGATATATAATTCCTATCCCTAAATATAGCCGTTTCCGAATTATTTTCAATTTTACAAAATGTATAAGATTATTGGAACATTTTTTTAAATCCATGGCCTCGTATAAATAGCAAAAAAACAGTGGAAAATAATTGCATTGCAAATTAAAAAACGCAACAGAAACTAATACACTATAATTATTAAAATTATTTTTAAAAATACAAAACTAATAAAATTAAAAAAAAATAATTTAACGCTAATCATTAGCGATAATGATTTATAATAATTGTTCAAAATGTTGTCCGTTTTCTCGGATGCAGACCTGAAGTCGATCTTTAAAAGATTATTCAACTCTACGCAGTAACTCAGGAGTAATGCTATGAAAAACCTGTGTTATACGATTACGCATATCTTCGACAATGGTTGGTGGTTCCCTATAGACAATACTATTTATGTATCCCCATAAAAAGAAATCTATTCTTGTCAGATCAAGGGATCTAGCTGGCCACCTCACAGGTCTATTTCGCCCAATCCATTTATTTAGAAAGACTCTATTGAGATAATCTCTTACATCTGCAGAGTAGTGAGCAGGACCGCCATCATGTTGATACTGCATGGTGGCTCTAATATCAAGAGTAATAATTTCTAATAAGCCCGGTAAATCGTTAGGCAAAAAGTTGAGGTACTTCTCACTATTCAAGTGTCCATCAAAAAAGAATGGACCGATGACATAATCCCCAACGATGGCACCCCAGACACTTAAAGACCACTTATGTTGATTATCAACTTATCTTAACAAATATGGATTTTCTGAGGAATAATAATGAAAATTATGTGTATTAACAAATCGATTCTTATGAAATGTTGATTCGTCTGTCCATAAAATATTATAAAAAACATTTGGGTTTTGAGTAATTTTTTCTCTGGCCCAGTTACAAAATCTTACTCCATGATCGAACTCTGCATCGCTCAATTCTTGGTGTAACTGAATATGATAGGGATGTAAGCGAATCTTCTTTAAAAGACGGCCTACGGATCTCTCACTTATACCAACTATCTCACTTATGTCCTTTTGGCTTCTGTGATGATCCTCTTCGATGGCGACAAGAACCCTTAATTCACTATCTTCATTTGTAGAAGGTTTAACACGTTCATGTTTGGAGTAATTGGCACATGAAGTTGCAATAAATCTACTCATAACTTTCTGAAACGACCTTGCGTTTGGATGTCTTCTATCTGTATATCTTTCTGCATAAATTCTGCTCGCCAATAAACAATTTCTTTCTGCAGCACCCAACACGAATATCATATCAACTAACTCATTTTGTGTAAAATTCATTTTATAAGAATCTTGATTACTAATAATAACACTCGTAAATGGTTAACTACAGTTGTATTTATTTACGTCAAACATTCAATTTTTATAAGAAGCACACTTGATTTTAGAATTTTACTTGAAATTGAAGTAAACATTTGTCCAATTCTTGTTAACGTGCCAACAGTACAAAAATTGTAATTAGTCTTCTATCATAATATATTAGTTTCTGTTGCGTTTTTTAATGTATAATACAATTGTTTTATGATGTTCTTTTTTATCTATACGAGGCCATAGATTTAAAAATGTCTCAATAATCTTATACATTTTGAAAAATTGAAAATAATTCGGAAACGTCTATATTTAGGGATAGGGAGTTGTATGGCGAACTGATAAGGGTTAATGTGTAGAAACCAAAAATGTAATAATATACAGGATGTTTTATTTGAAAAGTAACTTTTACTAGTTCGAATAATGATTGATAGGCAAGTCAATTGTAAACACCCTGTATGCAATTATGACATTTTCTTCACATTAAAAGGAAGCTCTATCTGTGTACTTATTCTCATATAAATTAGATAACTTTTATTTTTCAACAGTTAAGGAGGTACATTTTCAAAGCAAACTATGTAATTTCAATTTCTTTTTAGAAAAATCGAAATAATTCAAAAACGGCTATATTTAGGGATAGGGAAATATATTGCGAATTTGTTAGGAACAATATGTAGAATTAAAAAAAGTAATAATATACAGGGTGTTCCATTTAAATTTTTTATAATAATTTGGTCCTCTTTAAATAAACAACTTGTGTTCGCGTAAATAGTTTTAAAATATGCACACAACTAAACTATAACTGCATTCCAAATTTTATTAATCTAACTTATTTAAAACGGAAGATATAGAAGAAGGCGCTCTTGTTGCCGGACCCTGTATGTATATATATATATATATATATATATATATATATATATAATAAAATAATAAAAGTAATGGCGGATAGTTATGTTAAAAATCTGAAATTACGAATCTGTAGGTTTTGGATGACGCTGAGTTCGAATATAATATTGTCCTGAATGTGGAACTTTCGGTTATACCGGAAGTAGACGTCAACTTTGTTATTTTAAATAGAACCTAATATTTTTTATTTTATTTTCGAATTCTGCATGAAATTCTAGATAAAATTTGTGCACAATGTCCTATACCAAAAATGAAGTATTTTCGAGATATTTCGATTTTTTTAAAAATTTTGAAAAAATCCTAGTCCTCATTGAATAACGATATCTCCATTAATAATGAAGCTGAAATGACGTGAAATTGTAACCAATAAACAACAAGCGCTTGCCCGTTAACTCCATATATCCATCTCATTGATATTTCATACAGGGTGTTTTAAACTTAGCCGCCAACATGCACAGTTTAAATCATTTATAAGTTGCTTACTTTAAATAGAACACCCTGTATTTTATTACATTTTCCGCTGCATTTTTTAAGCCAATTCGTTTGGTATCGGTATTCCCTATACCTAAATCCAACCACTCTTGAAATATTTCATTATCTTGGTTAAAACAAACACTTCATTATTTCAACATTATTACAGGGTAGGCCATGGCTGTCAAAGATTTGATCGTTAGAACGTTAATTGTTTATGTTGTTTTGACAATTTTATTTATCAGTTTGTATTTCATAGTAAATAATGGCAAATATAGGATTTACTAATGATGATTATTTTAAATCTTATTATTATTTACGGCGAGTGTAATAGAATTGTTGAACGGACTTGCCGTGTTTTTGCAGAAAGATATCCAAATCGACCAAATGCAACGGGAGATATTGCAAGAAGATTGCTTAAAAACTGCCGTCAGGTTGGGCAATTTAAGAAAAAATTAATAAAAATAAACCACTAGTGGACAGTGACGTAAACGAAATTAATGTTTTGGGTTATTTTACGGGCTCTCTAAATGCCTCCATTAGAGATTGTGAGAGAGATCTTACTTTGTCGACGAGAACAGTTGATCGCATTTAAAAAAAACACAAATGGAAACAATTTTCATATCATTTGGTGCAACACTTACAATTAGGTGATCTTCCTCGAAGGGTAGAATTCTGTGAATGGTTTTTAATGAAGACCCAAGAGGATGAAAACTTCATAAAAAAAGTTATATGGTGTAATGAAGCAAAGTTTAGCAAAAATGGATTATTTAATCGGCATAATTCCCATTTTTGGTCTAATGAAAATCCACATGTTAGTAGAGAACGTTATTTCCAAGATAGTTGGAGTTTTAATGTTTTTGTGCAATAAAAGACGATAAAATTTTAGCATTAAAATTTTATGATGAAAATTTAAATGGTACAAGATATTGCTACATTTTAGAAGAAGCCATACGACCGGGGTTAATTACTTTATGAAATGGAGAGGCGGCTTCAGCTTGGTATCAGCAAGATGGAGCACCTCCTCATAACTTTGGGCCTGTTGCTCACCATCTTTACGACGTGTTTGATGATAGATGGATTGCCAATCAGAGTCCGTTTCGTTGGACATCTCGCTCTCCTGATTTGGCTCCTCTAGATTTTGGTATTTGGGGTTACATTAAAAATCAGGTATTTTCCAAACCTGTTACGACAAAGGAAGATATGATGCAGATAGTCTTACTTGCTTTTAATTCTCTAACACCCGACCATATTTCCAGAATTACAAGACATAACTTAATGAAAAGGGTTCATAAATGTTTAGAAGTAGATGGTGCTAATTTTGAACACTTATTATTAAACTTTATTTGTTTAATATTACATTTAGTTATTTTTGTTTGTAAGTTATCTAATTAAATTAATACAAAATACCTAGTCAACGTTTTTAATAATATCCACAATTAATAATCCTTTCAGGCTATTGGTTACTTTTCAGAATTAATAATTATGAAAAAATAACAAAATATCACCTTAAATAATGGAAATCAGCCTACCCTTTACTAATGTTGAAATAATTAAGTGTTGTTATGTTTTAACTAAGAAATGAAATATCTCAAAAGTGGTTGGATTTAGGTATAGGAATACTGATACCAAACGAATTGGCTTAAAAATACAGCGGAAAATGTAATAAAATACAGGGTGTTCTATTTAAAGTAAGCAACTTATAAATTATGTAAATTGTGCATGTTGACGGCTAAGTTTAAAACACCCTGTATGAAATATCAATGAGATGATATATGGAGTTAACGGGCAAGCGCTTGTTGTTTATTGGTTACAATTTCACGTCACTAGCTTCGTTATTAATGGAATATCGTTATTCAATGTGACTAGGATTTTTCAAAATTTAAAAAAATCGAAATATCTCGAAAATACTTCATTTTGGTATAGGACATTGTGCACAAATTTTATCTAGAATTTCATGTAGAATTCAAAAATAAAATAAAAAATATTAGGTTCCATTTAAAATAACAAAGTTGACGTCTACTTCCGGTATCACCGGAAGTGCCACATTCAGGATAATATTATATTTGAACTCAGCGTCATCCAAAACATTTATTTAACATAACTGTATCCGCCATTACTTTTAATCAAAACTTTTCGCGCTACACCCTCATATATATACATCATTCTATCATTTTTGCGTCCATCAATTTGGCTATACTTTGCGAAGTGGCGTCTGTATGTGGACGCCAGAATACAATCCGTAATAATTTTCTTAGTATCATTGTTAGAGAAGCACCGTTGGCAACAGACGAATCCGCTAGAACCCTATAATACTAATTCTCAACAGGGGTTCCATTCCCTACTCCTACATTGAGATTTTTTAAACACTTGTGGACCCTAAAATCGGGTAATATGAAGAATTGGATACAAATTTACAGCACTTTACCGTCACAGCGCTATTTCTATATATATTTTTATTACATTTATCCTGTATAGGGTGGCCAGATAAGAATGCAAAGCGCTGTTTCTCGGAAACTATCTGTCGTAGATAGTTGCGGTAAAAAATTTTATCACTAAAGTGGCCAAAAAAGACCGTGGAAAGTATTTTAGAATTTGCAAGATTATCTCCAAGGGACGTAACCGCCATCCTACACTTTTAATGTGATTTTTTACTGAAATCCACCTAGCAAATGTACCAAAAAATTATATGCTATTTAAAGTCCAGTTTTATTCGAGTAATTTTTGTTTGACGTATCTATTAAAATAAAGTGGGGTGAATAAGTGATATGCAGCTGTAACTCCTAAACGACTGAACTGATTTTAATAAACATAGTCTCGTTGGAAAAGAATATTTATTGATCCATCAAATCCATCTTACCTGTAATATGTCTAATTTTTAGTGATGCCGCTAGAGCGCATTTTTTGACATATCAGAAAATTGCAAAATTCTCTAAAAATTAAATGCAACAATATTACTTTTTTTCATAAAAATGAGTTGAAATCATCCCTAAATAGGCAAGTGAAAACCGCATCTCGATATCTTATTCATACACTAAAATATCGAAGAAAATTTTGTTATTATAACATTTGTAAAAGTCGATATTACACCGGTATACATTCTTATTTATTTGTCTCTTTTCAAGGTTCAATGAAATGTTTCATCATTTTATAATTTTTAAATAATAAAAGTTTTCATAAATTCAAAAATTAAATGTAATAATATAATATTTATTTTTGAAAGATATTCCAAATTTGCGGAATTCTTTTTATTAGTTTTATTTATGATCCTAAAAAGAACCAATTGTGCAATAATGGCTACTTAAGTAGGCATTAAGTAGGCAACAAGTACCTACTTAATGCCCACTTAAATCCTCGAATTGTCTCCCATCGACCTCGATGCATTACAGCAGCTTCAACTTCTGCTCTTGACAGGCTACGAATGACCTCTCGCATTCGTACTTTCATGTCGTCTCTCGTTGTTGATCGAGTTTCGTAAACAATATCTTTTAACCGACCTCATAGATAAAAGTCCAAACAGGTTGTCTGGGGATCGGGGTGGCCAAGGCAATAGACTTCCCCCTCCAATCCACCTCTGGTGACATTAAATTTAAGTGTTCTCGCACATTTATTGAAAAATGTGGTGGGCAACCATCTAGTTGTAAAAACATATTTTGCCGTAAGTGCAAGGGCAATAAAATAGGCATTTGGTTTACCAGAAAATCAAGCAACACGGCACCATTTAGTGGTTCATGAAAGAAATAGGGACCTATAATAGTTTCGTACAGGGTGCCACACCACATATTAACACTCCAACGACCTTGGTGTTGGACCTCGTGCAACCAGTCAGGATTGATGTCAGACCAATAATACATACTATGCAAATTAACGTTTCCGTCACTTTTAAAAGTAACCTCATCCGTCCAAGGAATTTCGGATAAAAATCCTTTATTTCCCTGATCATGCCCAACATCTAATGACAATAATCTATCCGCCGGTCAGAGTCTTCGTCATATAAGGCTTGATGTAAAACCATATGATACGGGTGCATTCTATAAAATAGAAACTACAAACACATTGTGAAACAGGTAAACTAGTATTTTCAGTGACATAAGAACTTATCTATGATCCTTTAAAATGTTTTGAATAGTAGTTCGTGACATATACAACGCAAGAGACGTTGCTCTCGTACTAACGTGGGGATTCAATGACACGTATGATGAAATTTTTTATTGAATCTTGAAAAAAGACAAATAAATAAGAATACATACCGATGTAATATCGACTTTTTCAAATTTTACAATAACTACATTTTCTTTCTTCGATATTTTATGGTAGGATTAAGATATCGAGATGCAATTTTAACTAACCTATTTAGGAATTTCATCTCATTTTTATGAAAAAAAGTAATATTGTTGCATTTAATTTTTTAGAGGATTTTACAATTTTCTGATATATCAAAAAACGCGTTATAGTGGCATCACAAAAAATTAGACATATTACAGGTAAGATGGATTTGATGGAGGAATAAATGCTCTTTCCAACGGGACTAAGTTTAATAAAATCAGTTCAGTCGTTTAGGAATTACAGCTGTTTACTTAAAAAATCACTGAATCACCCCCCCACCACTTTATTTTAATAGATACGTCAAACAAAAATTACTCGAATAAAGCTGAGCTTTGAAAAGCATATAATTTATTATTTATTCCTAGGTGGATTTCAGTAAAAAATCACTTTAAAAGTTTAGGATGGCGGTTACACCCCCTGACGGTCATCTTGCACATTTGAAAATATTTTCCACGGTATTTTTTTGGCCACTTTAGTAATAAATTTTTTTACGGCAACTTTCTACGACGAATAGTTTCTGCGAAACAGCACTTTGCATTCTTATCTGGCCACCCGGCACATTTAAAATCAATCAGACGCCATTAAATGGCAACACTGTAAAACCAGTTTCTAATATTCTTTCTTATTTAATTTGAAGTCATTTCATATTTACGGTTTACAGCTTTCTGACTCCATTCCACCTAGATATACAATTGATGTTAGTAGAAGAGGGGCACTTGCCGCCATGTTGGATTTTTGTGACCTGGAGCACCTTGGCCGCCATTTTTTTATATGCCCACGTGAGGATCGTATTTTTCACCCCTCTTTTTGGCGTCTTTTCGGAGGCCATTTTCAATTCTTGATGGAATTTTCATCCTAATTAGAGCCCTTTTGGTTGTGTTAAGAACCTTTTTGTCAATTCACTCCTTTATTATGGCTTCTTTTCGGGAGCCATTTTCAGCCCCTTGATTTAATTTCACCCTATTTAGGACCCTTTTGATTGTATTAAGAGCCTTTTTGGCAGTTCCGCCCCTGGAAGACAGGATAATGCGTGCGCATACAATGTTCTGATTGGTGGTCCTAAGGACAGCCCCTTTTACCTGATTAGTTTCTGATTGGTTCTTAACCCGACCCAGCTTCTGGGCTCTGATTGGAGGCTTAAGGCTCTGCAATGGTTACGGTGGGAAATTTGAAGATGTTCTAATAAGGGGCTCTAATGCTACCTCATAAGACAGCTATACTGTATTACTATATGCCTATTACATAATTTGAAATTCTCTGGGTGTGACTTTGTAGGGTGGGGTATATAGGAGGGTATTCCAGTGAGTCCTGAAAATATGGCTTCCGTCAATTGATGGTTGACGTGTTTTACAGTTTTGTCATAGGTTAACTGTTGTTTTGTATGAGTAGTTTTGCTTGGGACACCCAGTATTTACTCGAACGGAACCAGTTGGCACAAGTAGAATAAGAGTACCTACCGCCTCCATTTTGTTTTTTGTGACGCTACCTCTGGGGCACCTTTGGCCGTGTTCTGACGTCATAGACTCAGCCCATGTCCCGCCCTCTTTTTGGTGGCTCCTTTTCAGGGGCCATTTTCAAACCCTTGATGGAATTTTCACCCTAATTAGGACCCTTTTGGCTGTATTAAGAGCCTTTTTGGCAGTTCAGCCCCTGGAGAGTAGGCAAATGCGTGCGCATACAGTGTTCTGATTGGTGGTTCTAAGGATAGCCCCTTTTACCTGATTGGTTTCTGATTCGTTCTTGGTTCCCACCCAACCTTTGAGATCTGATTATAGGCTTAAGGCTTTGCAATTTTCTAATAAGGGGCTCTAATGTTAACTTGTATGACGACTATAAGAACTAGTGTTAGGATCTGCGCCCTCTTGTCGTGACCCCCTTGGCTGAAAATAGTATTATAATAAGAGGGCCCTAATGCTAACGTGTAAGACAGCTATAAGAACATATGTTAATGTCTGCGCCCTCTTGTTGATTATCTCTTCATTTATAACTAAACATGTAGTGAAAAACTTATTTACAAAATCAAGCATTGGTAAATTATCTATTTTAAAATACAAAAACATTATCGTATCAAGTCCAAACACACCCGACTGGTAATCCTGCAGCGTCGTTTTGTTGTAGTGGTACCATCTAGAATTATTCTCAAGGATAATGGTAACCTAGCGGGGGTCGTTCAAAGGAATCAAAATATTCCCCGTTACTGTTCTCGTCAGTGTAGATAGCAGTCAAATACTAGTTTGCTGGATCCGTGTTCACAATAATTGCACATTTCAACACTTGTGCCACATACATCTTTGGAGTTGATATGCGCCCAGTCTTGGAGTAGTAATGCGTTTTACAGAGTGCACATAGGCTCCTCGATCTTATGGTTTAAACAACTATACACCTTTGCTTCATTTTTCAATCTTTTAAAGAGTTCTTATCAGCTCTGTTGGAAATCGTTGCAGGACACATGCCCTGACCGGCATTTCAAGCCGTGCTATTTATTCTCTAAATACCTTATCTGCCATGACGTAGGTTTTGATATAAAATAATCTTGAGGTGACTTTATCAGCATCAGCAGTAACGAACCATGATCTGTAATCACGGCAATTCCTTTCGGTATGAATTCGTTATCAACACCTCTAAACACCTGTACGTCCAAGTATGCGTCCATCTCCTTTCAGCTGTTGTTGTATACTGTAGCTTGTGATCTAGAGTTGTCCCTTTTAACAAGTAAAATCATAACCACATTCGGATGTTTATCGATCTCAATCACGTTATCGAATTCGGTGTACACCAAACAGTTAGCCGTTCCTACGAGCGCTTCTTGAAAGCCGACTGTAAGCGAAGGGAACCGTTTCTAACTAAATTCCAGTGCGTGCTTGTGTTTGCAGACAAGTCAGGGGTTAGGTCGAATGCCATTAAACAGTAGCCGTTGGGGTAATCGCTACTCGATATATCGTTGCCCTCATTCAAAAAATGAATACCCGTAACGGAGAATAAGGTGTGATATGCCCTTACATATAAACCATTAGATGTAAAGTCTGGTTGTAAGGCTTTCGAAGGAATTTGTTGGCCGTCAATATATAACGACATAAAGTTAATATTGCTGTGATAAAAATTGAATGGGTTTGAGGAGTAATCACATTTGCGACAAAACGTACGATAGATCGTTTAGGTAACTGACCCAGGAAGATATTATCCAATGATTTTCGCTGTATGCCTGTAGGCATAGTTAACAATTTTACGTCGGTTCTTGTAACAGCATATTTTGCTGTAGTTATTTCTAAAGCTTTAGCGCGTACAATTAGAATGGTGGGATTGATTCGCGTACGTCTCACCAATAAACTAGCGTCCATAATTCGCGTCTTGTAAGTTGAAGCGTGTGCCGCCATTAGACTAAAGATATCTCTTGATCGTACAAATTTAGCCTTTAATTCAACACCGCTTATGAGAAACTTTTCCTGATTAAACAAATCCGATTGCACGTGGCCAATCAACTCAACCTGTTTGCTGGTCGCTGCAAGTACTTGACGTTTCGAGAAACCGTTATTTGCGTTTCCCAGTGTATTGATCTGCCCAGCTTGTAGCAAAAGGTACTAGACGTGAACTTTTGGCCTCCTTTCCATAATTTAGCAACGTTTCGATATATTAGCGGTACGCGTAGGTGTTGTTTGGTTGTGACACCATCTTCTGATTTGAGTAAACCTCCACTTCTGAGAAAAGCGAATGCATCCAATTGTTTACCGGTGCTACAACATCCGCGCCAGTAAGTGCTGTATCATATTGCTGTGATGTACAATATAATCTGGCTTAAATCTATGTAATCGTTTCCATTTCCGGGCACTACAAACTGTATTGGGGCGTCATCACTAAGAGCTGATAAGGGTTTGTAAAATATCGATTCACCACTCTCGATACTTGCATGCGTTGACGGTGAAGCGAACAAATACAATTCGAACTTGACACATTCACATGATTGGGCATGTAGAAAAGCCATTATCTTTAAAATATATCGTCGTAAGTAGGTTTCTTCTTCTTAGCAGTAACAGCTCTTGGTAGAGACTGGTTATTGTCGGTTTAAGATTTCTACCTGCCTCGTGAAATGTTTCTTGAAACGATTCCTTAACCGGTCGATCTTCTATGACGTCACCAAGAATATTGGCATCCGTTCTGAGAGCTTCTTTTCCAATGGCTTTTGCGCCAGACTTAAATAACGTTATTCCTATTCCGTGTACACGTTTGTATGGTGCGCCTCTGTAGATGGAGCCGATACCGTTACCGGCCTGATTCATATAATATTGTTGATAAGGACCATTATTGCACTTTCTTAAAGAGTAGCTTCAGACACGACGCCCCAAACTCGATGGCATTCCCGTGTCATCACGGGCATGTACTGTGCAGGGGAAAAAACTACATCTTTATAAGCCCCGCATAGGCGGAGACAAAACATCGCCCAATTTGTGGTTCAACGATGTCGCAATAAACAAACACCAGCGTTTGTAATCCTATCCATATACTACCGGGGTGCGGGGTATTGGTTCCATAGCTATGTTTTGATATGGCCGATAACCCAACTCTAACGATAAACGTTGTAAGAATTCGAATAGCGAGAGGGAGGTTTTTAATTTCCTAATGAGGCGCTTAGTTAGATTATGGTATTCGATTGTTAGCAATTTACTTATTAGCTCGTGGTTATTTAGCTCGTTGGCAATTTCCTCAATGTTGGCATAATTTCCCGAGGCTAAACACATACCATCCGTCTTCAATATAAATGGCTTCCTCGTTGTCGTGTTGAAAATGTGATGCACCCTTTTTTAACATCGTCTCTAACACATCCTCTTCTCCTGCGTGTGGATCAATTCTATAATAAATTAAATTGTCTCTCGCATTTACAGCGGCAAAAGAACAAGGGTACTGAATTTCTGAAATGCCTACAACCCATGAGCCTGTTAATCTTATTCGTTTTGGCAGTTGTGTAATAGAACTTGACGTCATATTGTCGAAAAAATGTGTCATAGAACTATTACTTAATAACTTAAGATAGAACTCCATTTTATGTATCTCTCAGCTGCGAAGCTAACACCCCACTATTAAATTTGTCACTGTATCCACGCCACTTGACCAGGTATTGTTTATATCATCCGCGGCCCTTCCCTGCTAAAATCTTATCGACTTTGAATAGGGTGTCTTTATCAACCGTAACAACTTGCAATTCCTCCTCCTAAAAGGTACCCACAACAGGATTGTTATTAAGATCGCTTATGCGATAACCTGGCGGTCTTCTTTTTATCACTGCACTAATTGTCAAAACTTCCTCGCTCCAATTCGTTTCGTATCCCTTCTTAGTTCTGGCGATTCTAACGTGTTCACCAGCTTTACATTTAGGATGACGTGATGTGCTTAAACCTTTCGCGTACAGGTTATTCCGCACTTCAAAAATATTTTCATCGTTTACAGCCGCAGGGGCCATCTTTATACTTGAATGAGGGCTATTGTTGTAAGCAGTTACAAGTTTTTGGAGCACATCAATATACCTGTAGGAATTTTTGTGGGTGAAATAACACCACATCTCATTTTATTAAATCTTTCAACTACAGATGCTTTTACATGTTACATAGAAATTGATATTTTGTTGCTTGAAAAAGTTTTGTACACCGACCGCCACAAACTCCTTGCCTTTATCCGTCTGTAGATTTGCCGGTGTATTATCCTTTATCCTATATCGGGAATGCTTCAATTACAGATGTGGATGTCTTCGTTTTAAGAACTCTTGACCAGGTCCTCTTGCTAACACATCAATAACCGTTGTATGAAGTTGTATCCACTATTGTGTTTACTTAAAGTTCGCGTATCGCAAAGATCCGCTTGCAACAGCTCGTAAATGTTGCTCACAATATACCAATTGCGGGGAAACTTTTTTCTGACAGATTCATGAACCGTATAAGCTTCCTGAGCCTGCAGCCACTTTTTCACTTTACCATATCTACCCTTTAAAGCATTCACTAGAGGTGTTATACCCGAAAACCCTGCCGAATGCGCTGGATCATAGTACGCAGCATCCATGTTATGTATCCAAATCTAGTTAAAGTCTTCTACTTCGAACCGATCTTCGCGGGGTTTCCCTCGATTCACTATCGGCATCGTAATTCTCACCCGTAGTTGTGAGGCTCGGTTCAATGTTAGGTGATACAGCAGCATCATGTCTTCGAGTATTTCCGATACACCCTCGTGGTATATCTATTTCTTTAATGTACGTCGCAAACTGTCGCCAACCGTGTGGGTTTGTAGTTTTTCCCTGTATTAACGTTTCGTGTACCAGATCGATAATGTTGGAATGAGGGATGATCTCATCTTTTGTTGTGACAGTACCCTTTTATCCAAAAATACATCACCGCCCCTATTCAGTATACGCAAGAAATCAGTACATTTATTCCTGTATGAAACAGGCAGTGTTGATACTATCTCGTCGTCTACAAGACCTTTGCGTTTCGGCAAATCTCTAATATCATCATCATCACCGCTGATTTGTTATACTAGCGAGTTGACGTAACTGATTGGAAAAGTGTAGATATCTTTGAATAACCTGATTGTACTGCTGCCATTTGTCATGGTCGGTCATTTTGACTTATAAAACTTTATCCATGGCGTTACCCAACTGCGTTAATATGTTGTTTTGCTTGAGATCTGGCGCTTGCAGACGCTGTATAGAATCCACAGGTAGAATAATCATCTTCTTCAGATTGTGGTCCATGGTTATTGAAACAAATTACCCAGAATTCCGCCCAGTAATGGCCCTAACAGGAGTGGTAGAAATGCGCCGCCCTTCTGTACGAGAAACTGTTTCTTCTTTTTTATAGATTCGCCTCTTTGTGCCAGCTGTCTTAAGGTGTGCTTATGTTAAGAAAGTCGCTGCTTCTGATCAGCTGACAGAGATACACGACCTTTTAAAATGTTATGTGCACACTCGCAAATGCATTCCACCTGCGTACTATCCAGACATTTCAATAAAGCGTCACGTTGACTTTTACTTAATCTGGCTAATGCGCGCAGGATATCGGTGTTTTCGAATAAAACATCAACTATCATATGTGATGTAATCTTTATGACTGTGAGGCTTAAACTCTTTTTTCGCTATATATATATATATATATATATATATATATATATATATATATATATATATATATATATATATATACTTGGCAAATACCTTGAGGCCCGTATACGTTTGTTCTATAGCGTAGCACATCCGGTGTATTCTGTTTTAAATCGAACAATAGATATTCGTGGGTTTGAAGTAGCATCCTGGTATTCAGTCTCTAAAAATTTCGGGTTGTCAGGTAAAATTTTCCTTGATAAATGCTGTATCTGTGTCATGCCACGTGGGTTCTTAAACAAGATTATGTAATGAGCGTTGAGGGAGATATCTGGCTGTCCACGTCCTTGATGAAATATGTTTTGCGTTAATAAAAACACGCCGAGATTCCTATGATGACAAGCCTTTATAAAATATCAACCGCTGAACCGTTAGTCTTGCGCATTAGATCATCAATTATTATTAAGACCGGTTTTCCACCGTCAAACTGCTCCAAATCAGGTAACCCTTTCTGTAATTCCACTGAGAGCTTTGAATAATGGTTGCCATTCGCCGTAAAACCAGATAATTTTTTCAAAAGCTGTATCGCAGACAATTTCGATATTTTTTAGAAAATCCCCGCTACTATTGCAGAAAAGGAATGCTTGTGTGTGTGTGTTTATGTGTGTGCGTGCGTGCCTGCGTGTGTGTGTGTGTTTGTGTGTTTGTATGTGTGGGTGTGTGTGCGTGTACGTGCGTGTGTGCGCGCGTGCATGTGTGTTTGTCTAGGTGTATGTTAGTATTCACGATAACTTCAGAACGAAAATCCCTACGTGCTTAAAATTTTGTATTTAAGCTTGTTTTCATTTGGCTTAGAGCTGATTAGATTTTGGGAGAAATCCAGCGGGGACTTATTAGGGGCAGTTTTTGGTTTGTATCAAATATTTCTAAAACAGCTGCATATTTCAAAGATATAAAAATACCTAGATATGGACCTTAAACAAATCGATTAATTATGTTCTATGCAATTTACCAGTCTAAATTTTTAAGAGGCGTTACGGCATTAAGTTAAGTAAATGTAACAATAACTTAAATACAAGTTACCAGTTCAATCATTTTTCACAAAGGATAGTTCCACTTCCATATATATTATTATTTTGAAAGAGCTAAGTCAAAGCTGAATTGGATTAAAGAAGAATTGAGTTTCAAGGATTATACAGGCTTAGATATACATTTATTCATGTTTAGGCTACGAAACTGGCGAAATGGTAATGTTGAAAATTGGCGTTAGAAAACATAAAAGTGCATATTTTTATACCTCTATATCAAACAATTTCCCGGGTCCCCTTAGATAGGGGGTATTCCATACCCTCCGGAAGTGAGGACCTCGCAAATCTCAATCCTCCCAGGGCCCCGATCGAAGAAAAAGTAGTTCTTTTGTCCTAGTATGAAAAGCAATTTTATCTTGAGCTAAAGGAAATTTCGTTCAACACATTATTCATCCAATGTTACCACCCTTATCTGTTAGATCAACAGTTATCTCTCCTTTTTCCTCGGGATTCTCGATGTCTGTACTAACATTAACTTTGCCCCCACTCTAAGACTTGTTTTATTCATCTTCTTCTGCGGCATCATCATCTTCAGGTGTTGTTACACAATAATAATTTACCCTTAAATCCTCAAAATCTCGAACTGCTTGAGCTGTCGGTTCACAATAGAACGAATTTATTTATGTTGTTGTAGATGAAATTACAGCTTGGAAATTACTACCGCAAAAACAAAGATGTGTTTTATTTTACCAAATTTTTCCCACTACACAACCGTAATAATAATAATTACATAACACTGTAGATGTACGATTTAAGGTATAGCATCGAGTGAAGGCTTACAACAGGTTTAGACCAATTGGTCGAGATAACCATCTAGCGGTATATTTTAAAAGTAACGCAAGGCGGGAAAACCCAAAGTTTGAAAACATTCCACGTGGCTCAATCTAATGATTTTAAAAGAGGTGTAGACTTCTATAATTGTTATTATTTTAGTATTAATGGTGGCAAACACATCATACGTGGATGATGTTTGCCATCCTTAATACTAAAATTTGTAGCGTCGAGAACTTTGTAGAAACTTTAAATTCTAAATTTCCGACAATCAAATTTACCCATGAGATAGAGGCAAATGACAGTCTCCCATTCCTTGATACTCTGGTAACAAGAAATAGGAAAGGAAACTAGCACTAAAAAAATCATAACCAATGACTCAAATCACTGTAGACAGCATAAACTCGGGGCTTTTAACTTTTTGGTTCATAGATTGCTTAATTTTCCTCTTTCAGTTCAAAATTATAATAAAGAATTGGGCACTATTAAAGGAATTGCCGCATACAATGGGTTTTCAGATGAAGTGGTTATGAATATTGTTAGGAAACAAACACATAGGATGAGGGTTAAGAACGTAACTACATTAGGTAACGCTAGAGAACAAACAGAAACAAAGTATGTAAAGTTACCAAACTATCCTGCTTATACAAAAGGTCTACCTAAAATCTTTTCCAAAATTAATTTGAAAACAGTCACTACTTCAGATAATAGTTTGCAAACTCTTTTGGGCAATCCAAAAGATAAAGTGGATAAGCAGGATAGGTCGGGAATTTATAAGATTAATTGTAAAAATTGTGAACAAATATATGTGGGGCAATATAAACGACCTATCAAAATTCGCTTTAAAGAACATTTAGCTCATATAAAAGACAAACGTTGGGACAAGTCTGCCGTAGCCCTACATATGATAAAAATCATGTAGTAGATGAGGTATCATTAATCAAACATGTTAGTAATAAGCACGAACTTGATTGTTATGAAAGTTTAGAGATCTTCGAAAACAAACAAATTCTAATGAATAATGATGATTAAGGCCCTTTAGGCTACTCAGAATTCATTAAACTTTCATAACACTTTCACTTTCACTTTCACCAGATTAGTAACAAAGCGTTACTCGCTGATGGTATATATGTTAGTAATTTTCTTTAGTTCGCCCTAGTCGACCGCTGATGATGATAGCGTAGCTCGCTCTCTCTCTCTCTCTCTCTCTCTCTCTATATATATATATATATATATATATATATATATATATATATATATATATATATATAGAGTGTCCACAAACTCTTTTCACAAAAGAAAACTGCAGATTCTAGAGCTAATTTTATGTCGATTTAACGTAAATTACCTTCATACAAAAATACTTCCTTAGAGAGCTGGAGCTCTTGGAAGATGGTGCCTTAACATCGGTTTAATTCAAATATCTTCAATATGGTTTCCCTTTAAATGATAGCATTCTGTACATTTATTTAATGGAATATGCCCAATCGTATGCGTGAATATGATTTTTTAGTTGTACTCATAAGCCGCTCGCTTCGGCGAGGCATTGGACATTGTTATTCATAAGTTTTTTGTTTTTCAAAATTTCGCAATTTTAACATGAAATTTAAAAAATTTCGATTTTTTCATAAAAGAATGATACTCTTGTCTAAAGTCGCTACGACGCAACGATTTCGAAATAAATCAATTTGAACTTTTCATGTGTTAATCATACTTTTATAATTCACGCCATACGATTGGGCATATTCCACGAAATAAATGTACAGAACGCTATCATTTAAAGGGAAACCATTTTGAAGGTATTTGAATTAAACCGATATTATGGCGCCATCTTCCAAGAGCTCCAGCTCTCTTAGGAAGTATTTTTGTATTAAGGTAATTTACGTTAAATCGACATAAAATCAGCTCTAGAATCTGCAGTTTTCTTTTGTGAAAACAGATTGTGGACACCCTGTATGTGTATATTCTTTTTTTGAAAAATCAAAGTTCATCATTTATTAGGCTGTCGAATTTAAACCACTACACGTATATATGATACTAAACCGAAGAAGGGTTACGATCACTGCTCCCAATGAAGGTACCTGGACTCTGGCGCTCATGATACCTGGGTAAAATTGAGGTTCTAACGGTAGGTAGCTAGAGCTATATTCATGGAGCTTTGTTTGATCTGACCCCACTGAGAGTAGGGTAATTGGGCCGTTGCCATGTTGACGCTAGTAAAAATCAGTACCCGCAAATCATAACAAATATAGGTGTACGTTACAAACATCAAAAAAAGAGGCATTGTAACACCTATTTGGCTTTCATACTAAGTCCATTTGGGTTTCATAATGAATAACCGCTAAATTGAAAAAGAACGTATTTCCAATAGAGTAATAGTCCATAAAAAATTAAAGAAATTAAGCCGTTGAGAACTGCTGAGAGACCCTTCTAAACACCTTGTACATTATTTTTAGTAGGTTTTCTATTTGCGGCTATTTCTAGAACAATGCCGACCAATAGAAAATTAGCTTTAAATGTATAGTATCATAATAGTTTACATAACAATTTCAACGTCAAACTGGGGAAGCGCTGTAGATCTTGTGGTACATTGGATTCCTAGCACGCGATTGAGGTAGGTTCGATTACCGGCGCATCCACCTTTTTTTTTCTGTTAGGTTACAGTAGTTTTGTTTATCTAATCTACTTTTGTTAGGTTACTGTAGTTTTGTGAATTTCATGTAATTCTGCTAGTTACAGTAGTTTTGTTTTTTCCTATTATTATTTCACATTAGAATGTCAGATTTTCCAGTGCGAAACAAGTAAAACGTGTGATTGGTCCGCATCTTTGTAGATATATCCACAAGTGGTTTTTTTATGTTACCAGTGCTGCCATCTACATGTAATTTACTCAATACCAGTATTTCGAAGTGACTAACGCTACGTTAACGTGAACCGATGCGTTCCGATGAATACTCGAAATAACAGTTTCAAAATAGTAAAGCACGTTAAGTTTAGCGGTTGTGGTCGCTTCGCCAGACACGCGGCTGGGACAGGTTCGATTCCTGGTCCATCCAATTTTTTTCTGTTAAGTTGCACTAGTTTTGTTTAGCTAATCTACTTTTGTTAGGTTACAGGTTTATCTAATTTAATTCTATTAGGTTCCAGTAGTTTACTATTTAATCTAAACTAGGTAAAGCGCGCGACCAGCTGATCCATTCATAACGGCGCGTGTTGCGCATGCGCACAAATTCACGTAGCTCTAATTTTGCAACAATGCAACGTTCCGTTACGTTAACGTAGCGTTAGTCACTTCATATTTATATTTATATTTATTTATTATAGCCTTTTGAAACATTTATAATGTGTTTAATTTTTAAATAATTTTAATCTATGTAAATATATAGTGTATGGAAGTCTTTTTTAAAGTCTAAAAACCAATTTTCACAAAATTTAAAAATGCTGGAGCATTCTAACCTAAGAAATGACACATAGAAGGGAACCCAAGTGAGTATTTACCTTAATTTTCCACAAATTGAATTGATAACAGTTACATTCACACCAGAAAATGCAGGGAATGGGAAAAACTAAGACGTGATAAATTAAATACCGGATTTACGGTTCTTAGCAAACTGCTTCCAAATCATGATCCGTCACTTACGTGGAGTAAACTTGATATTTTACAAAAAGCCAGCCAATGTATTGAGGATTTGCAAACTAAATTAAAAAATGTATTGACTACAGAAGGAGTTAATAAAACAAAACGTAAGTATTAAATGATAAAACTAAATTTTTTCATATACATTTTTAGGCTGTGAAATTAAAATGCTATATGCACGAGTAAAAAAATTACTTTTACGAAATGAGCAACTATCTAATTTACTCAAAGATGCCGGTATTAAAATCCCTTCAGCGTGTGGTGGCATTAAGAATTTTAAAGGACCATTACGATGGGCAAATAAAATTTCTGTGGAACAAGCTAAAGAAATCGAAAAGGAAGAAACGCAAAGTGAGTGTTGTTTTATAGTAAATTTGCTGTAATAATTTATTCGTAGAGGAAAATAAAGAAATTGGCAAGGTTAAAAAGAAACGTATTTTAAAGAAAAAGACAAGCATAGCAGAGAAACATAAAAAAAAAGTTAACGGGAAACTTAAAATCCTTGATAAAAAGCCGGCACTGATAAGTTTTCAGTTATCGAATATGGTACCGTTAGCTACACAGCAAGTTTTATCGAAGGTACCTAATCAGCCTTGTTTTATAATTACGAAAAAGGCAACTCCTGATGTATCTGTAGGTTTACAACAGAACAACAAAAGTAATGCGTCGACAGGTAGGTTCTTTGTGAAATTGTCAATTATGTTGTGTGTTTTTTAAATAAGCAATTCAATAAGCTGTTTTATGGCAGTTAGGTGTGTTATTATATTTATTGAGTGTATGACCAATGTGGTCGTAATTTATACACATTAAGGTGAATTATGTATTTTACTATAAAGTTACACTGAATACTTTGGTGTGGTAAGTTTCACTTATGCAGTTGGTTCGTAACGGAGATGATGTTTTAGTACAATTGTGAAAATTGTAAATTTGTTATATAACTTTGTTTGGCAAATCACATTAAGGTGGTCAAACACAATCCAAAGTCTGATGTAATTTATTGTTATGATGTCGAATGATCCAACTTTGCAGTGTGATTCAAATGAATTACAAATATAAGCTTGACAGTTCAAATTTGAAAGGACTTACACATATGTAGTTAAAACTGTTACTGGATATAATTGATGTTCATCCAGATAAATTGAGCATGCGATTAACAATTAAAGCCCTTTCATTTTTGTTGAATCTATCACTATCATACATGAAGTCGGCAGTGTGTGGTATATCTTCACTTTTCCAAATTGTATAAAATTAAATTCAGTTTAACACTTTCGCTTCAGGCCCTATGTGGAAATCCGGTGGTCGTCTGCATATTTTAGTAGATTCTTGATTATATGCGTAAGACGTACTTGTGTGTCCTGTCTTAACAAACAATAATTAGATACTTTTATTTACTATCGAAAACACTATAAAATTGTAAATGATCATATAAATCTTACAAGGAAGTATAGAAACGATAAAAATTATTTCACTTAAGATTATGGTCGTATGAAGAAAAGCATTTGCCTAGGCATAGTCCTGGCTTCTCTGGGCAAACTTCACAATTATAGATGGTGTCTTTCCAAATTTTTTGTTTTAAGCAGACCCTACATTTTTTTCTCAGTGTTTTTCCCTGTTTATTTACTTGATTAATTTTTCCAGGAACATGCTGTAACACTTTAGTTTTTTAATTGGTTCGGTATTCTTTGGTAAAAGTTTTCCAGTACTTCAAGTCAAAAATCATAGAGGGTCATCTTCTTACTTGAGAATTGATTGAACAGCATGGAATTCAACAATAGTAATTGGAAGACATGGGCAGCCAATTTATTGTACCATCTTAAAGTTTTTCACAAAGATGGATAATACACCATGAGCTGATCTTGGCAATCAATGCCACTCATGTTTTTGTTATATTTAACAATAGATAATGGCTTTTCCTTCTCCTGTCCTCTCTTGTTTTGTACAGCTACCGTTTGATTCTGAAATTCAAATGATATGTATGTTACATCTCTTTTGTCTCGCTATTTCCCAATCATGACTCCATTTCAGTAATTGGCTTTCGATTCACCTTAAAAATAATCAAACATAATAATAGTACATGATTACAGAAAATTGAAGATTTTAATTTACCTTTTTTCAGTTTGGCATTCACTACTTCCTTTGGAGTCCCTTTTCTGTCTTCACGAAGTATTCCCGTGCAATATGTTTTATTGTCTAACAACGTCTTTGCCAATTCAAAATCATTGTAATAATTATCCATGAATATGGAATGTCCATTATTTAATTTGTCGCTCATTAGGTGCAGCACTACCTTCTGTGCATGTCCTTTACCGGCAAATTCATCCAACTGGCCCATATATACGGGAAACTTTAGGATGAGTCCGTTTGGTTCGGTAAGCATGTATAACTTTAACCCATACTTGTGCCTCTTGTTCTTGATGTACTGCTTAAAAGAAAGTCTACCACGCCACAGACCCATGGTTTTTGCCAGGATAATACAGTGTGCTCATCTTATTGTTAGAATCTATCTTCGGGGAGTGCTTCACCTTCATCAGGATTTTTTGAGAAATGGAGACAACGCATAATCAGTAAATACCGATCACAGCTCATAAAATTTGAAAAGCATGCCAAATTGAAGAGCCTGTGCTTTTCAATAATCTTGTACTCTATTTAATTTAATTGTGCCCATGTGGAAAGTGAGTCCAATAAAAAGCAGAAGTTCATCTTTTGTCAGATCACTCTGAAATTCTGGATGAGTCATAAGCACCTGCTGTGCAGTGAACTTCTATAGCGTATGAATTGGTTTGATTGACAATTTCTTCTAAAAAGTTGTCATCAAGCATAAGCCTGAAATAATTATACGGCTCATCAGTCTCTGGTAAATTCACATTCATGCGATTTTGGCCCGTAAACGAAAGGTCCCGAAGGTCTAGTCATTACAAACAGAGGTATCAACTAAAAAAGTTAAAAAATACTTAATTGAATCACCACTGTACGTTGAAAAAACTAAAATTTTCACTTTCACTAGAGTCATTTTCCTCGAGTTCAATTTCTTCGTCGATGTCATTTTCGATTTTTGAGCCGGAATTATGTAGAAACTGTAGCACTTCATCCCCAGTTAACTTGGTCGCCATTACCGAAAATAAATAGAAACTGAAACTGCGGTCAGAATTTGCAAAACTGTACTTCTAACTATGTGCGGGAACAAACACAACCACCTCACTGCAATGCTGAACTCACACTCATTGATTGAAGACGTTAATCAACTGGATGCACAAGTGCGTTCTCCTTAAGTAGTGAAGGTAGGGCTGGACGCACATGCGCGTCCTCCACAGCAAAAGTGTTAATTATGTGTTGCATTCATCAAGATGCATGTCTAATTGTTGACACCTGAACATGTGTTTCGTATTTATAAATGTTAACATTTTACATTGCTTTGTAATATAAGTATGGATCCATGAAACTAAGCTAGCTTATGTATGACTCACCAAGAAATGTATGTAGTAGTAATACTTCGATGACAGGTGCAAGTTGATTCAGACTGTTTTTTAGTACCAATAATTCTTGACAGTTAAATTTAGTTGATAGATGGTAATATAAGTTGATATTTGTTCACTACAAATGTAATGATTGGGCATGGGATACCAGAATGAAAATCAAAAGCTCATATTAATTTAACTAAAGATAAAGTCACCATAACCAAGTGCCATTAGTACCTACTTAATTTGTTGATAAATGATCCAGAAGCTAGAGGTTTCCTGACTTGAATTAAAATACAAAAAGCTATCTTAAAAACATAATATAACTACTCCAATTCTGCAATATGCCAAAGTATTTAGTAACTCGTACTCTATTATACTGATTATGTTTGATTCACTAAAAAATGAAAGCAATTTAGTAATTATGAAAAGGTATTAAATGTTCATATTGTGACGTTTCCCACGTTGGGGATTGTTTTGTTATGGGCATATTACAGACTATTACCTTGCTTGCATACCCCTGGCTACGCTGAATAATATTTGAGTTCTTTTTTAATCCTTTATAATTTCAAAGTCATTGAGTAAAAATTTTATATCATTTTTATGAAAATGTGAAATGATTCAATTTTAACTAAGTGGTTTTAATTTATAAAGGTAACAATAAACGTAAAGTTTAGTTAATGAACGTTATCACATTTCTGTTTGTGAAAAAATGAACTTTAATAACTACTCAACAAATTCCTTGTTCCTTTTATTGGGATGCTCCAGCTAGCTCAATAATGTATTAAATGGTTATTGTTATCATTCATCAAAATTATTCTCAATCTGATGTTATTAATTACCTGTATTTTGTAATTAATTTTCTTCAGTATTTACATATCAGTGTTTTTATAAGCTTTTAAGATGTGTAACAGTGAAAAAAAAAGTGAATCGAAAGTGATAACATTTAATTAAGCCAAATTTTAAATGCCGACATTTGTTTACAGTACATATATAAAAATCAAACCTATTATGTAAAATAATACACTTAAAACTAACATGTAACAATAAAATTTTTATCCGAATTAAACGATTGTTTTTTGTTTAATTTTGATGTTCAAATTCAAACTCAAAGAAAATGAAACACATAAATGTTTTATTTATTCACACAATTAAAAGGTTCCTACTTATTACTTTAGTTGAAAGCTGATGACGTAACTCTGCGTTTACTTGACCGGTAAAGAGGCCTCGTTTAGGTTGATGACGTTCTCTGCCGCCAAGTTGGAACCGCTCGCCTTTTTTTTCTCTGTCTTTTCTTATACTTTTGTTATAGATGAATACGATTCTAATTTACTTCCCACAGTTTAACAATTTTTGTAAATTTTTTTTTTTTTTTTTATGATTGTGGACCTGAACAGGCTAAACAAGGCCTATCGTGCTAAAGCACTCTGGAACACTTAGGAGGATGGATAGAGGGATAATGAATTGCCAATAGATGCCTATGAACAGCTACCTTAAATTTTCTCATATCATAAGTGAAAGGAAAACAGGAACTAGGGAGATCATTCCAGAGTTTAGAAGCCGTGTAGAAAAATGTGGATTGCGCCCGTTTGGTACGACAAGTGGAGATTTGTACTGCATACTGATGATGTGAATGAGCGAACCGAGTGTTTCTCGCAAAGATAGCCGGAGATGGTATCAAAGAATGTAATTCACCAGCACAATAGCCGTTGTAATAACGATAATACAAAGAAAGAACTGAAACCATCCTTCTATGCTCAAGGGACTGTATGTGAGAAGTTAAGGACGGGTCATTTATAAGCCTAATCGCTCTCTTTTGAATACGATCAACGATATCGAGAGCGTATTGGGGAGCACTAACCCAAAGGTGAGAATTATATTCCAGATGAGGCCGAATTTGGGCCATATACAGCAGAAGGAGCTGTCGAGAGGTAAAGTACTGCTTAGATCTGTACAAAAAGCCTATTTTACGAGCAGCTGTTTTGGTAGCTGACAGAAGATGGTCAACCCATGAGAGATTTGAAGATACAGTCATACCCAACAGAGTAATAGAGTCTGAAAACTTAAGAACTGAGCCATTCATACTTACAACAGGAAATGATCGATCTTTTTTTGGCGGACATAAGGCAACACTGAGTTTTGTTAGCATTAAATTTAACTAGATTATTGCTTCCCCAATCGAGAATACGTTGAATATCTTTGTTGATTGAATTTGCCATTTCAGTTTTAATTTCTTGATTTGACATAGAAGGTAGATTATCACTATGAGTAGACTGAGATGAACTACAGTGAAGAGTGCTATCGTCAGCAAAGCAATGGATGGGGTTAGTTGTTGAAGAAATAAGGTCGTTTATGTACAGCAGAAAAAGTGTAGGCGCTATAACGGATCCCTGTGGTACGCCCGCGTTAATGCTAACTTCTTTTGAAAAAAAGGCATCAACTACGATACGTATTCGTCTTTTATCAAGGAAACTAGAAACCCAGTTGATGAGCGTATCATTTAACCCAAACGAGGTGAGTTTGGCAAGTAAACACTTATGCCAAACTTGGTCAAATGCCTTTGAGATATCTAAAGCGACTACAACTGTTTCACCGGACTGCTCTACTGTATTGTTCCAAACTTGGGTCACATATGAAAGAAGATCGCCTGTTGAACGACTTTGCCTAAACCCATATTGGTGATCACTAAGGAGTTTGTTAGTTTCAAGGAACGTGAGTAGTTGTTGATTGATTGCTTTTTCCATGATTTTAGACAAAATGGAAGTGATGGCAATTGGTCTGTAATTTGAGGGATCGGTCTTATCGCCTTTTTTGGGAATAGGTTGAACATTTGCTAACTTCCATGATGAAGAGAATTCCCCAGAAGACATAGAGATCGTATAGAGCTTACATAGGATTGGTACTAGTTCGGGGGAACGTTTCTTTAAGACAATTGTTGGGATACCGTCTGGGCCAGTCGCCTTATTGAGATCAAGCCTACTGATGATCGATTCCAAGAGCTTGTACCGAAAATGAATTGGTTTCATAACGTATGAAGAAGAGTTGACTAGGGGCACATCTTTTCCAGAATCATTGAGACACGAGTTTGATGCAAACAAATCCACAAAAACGTTGGCTTTGTCTACAGAATCAGCAACTACCGATCCGTCAATAGATGTCAGGGGGGGAAATGAAGATGTTCGAAAGTTTTTACTAATGGCTTTTGCTAAAGACCAAAATTTACGACTGCCTAAAGGAGATGTAGCTAGTTCATTGCATTTTCGTTGTTCGAACAACTTTTTAGTTTTAGTGATGACACCTTTGCAGATATTTATAAACGTACCAACGTATTCTACATGACTGTCAACCGATTTATTAGATTTCCATTTAATGTAACATTTATTTTTTAAAGATATTGCATCAGAACAAGCCTTATTGAACCAAGGTTGGGAACGTGAATGACCTACACGGTACTGTTTTTTCGGAATGTACAACTCCATTCCCATGAGGATGACTTCAGATACTGAAAGAGCGATGTCCGAAGAAGAGGACGACTTAAAACAATATTCACGTCATGGAAAGGTTGCAAAGAAATCCCGTAAATCACTCCATCGAGCTGACTTAAAACACCACAAGGTTCTATCGGTTTTGCGAACAACAATGGAATTAGGTACAGTAGAAATGATTTTTATTAGACAATGGTCGGAAAGACCTAAAGGCGAAAGAACGGAAGTTTTATAAACAAGAGGGTTTGATGTAAGAAAGAGATCTAGAAGATGTGGAGTATGGTTAGGGTTATCAGGGATTCTTGTGGGTTCAGAAATCATTTGTGTGAGATCACATGAAATAATGTAAAAGGAGTTTTTCGGTGCGGACAGGTGAAGCGTGCCCGCAACGAAGTCCAACGAGAAATAACACCTTGTTTGGGAATTTAATTTATCGTATATTTATAAAGTAACGGTAGGGTATTTGAATTCGGCGGTGTCGCTCTGGACGGCTGTCCGCAATAGGCGAACAAAAAACGGCCTCGGGCACCACCCAAAGATAAACTTTTGGTCCAGGGTGTTCCTTGGGGCCACTCCTGGACGGCTCGGTCTCCAAACAGGCGACTCCCGGTTACTGCAGCAGAGGAAAATCTCAGAGTCCTCTCCCGGGCGGTTGCAGATGTCACTAAAACAAAATTATAACGGACGGAGGAGGATACGGTATACAGGGTCACAATTCCCTTCGATAAACACTGTAATTCCAAACCCGATGATGGATGATTACCTTCGGTCGGTAACTACACGCTTTTCGCTTGCATCGGTCAAAGTCAAAATGGCGGATCAATGTGCTAACACAAATTGACTAATACGCTTAAAGCAATCTAAATCGCGTAAGCTTACTTTCAGCTGTACTTCAGAGCAAGTAGTTATCAAACTAAATGTGATTCTTACTTATTAACTACTATTTTACCTCATATTCTCAAACAATAGGCTGAGTCGGAATTGTAATAATAAGTACTTGTGCTCATGCAAAAGCAAAAGGACAAAAAGATGGCACATCCGCTGTACAAGTTCCTTATACAACCTTGCTGCGCTGTAGGGGTAGACACTCGGTATTTCCCAATGTTACAGCTTGAGCCACGAACGCTCTGGCGTCCTTGGTAACAAAGAAACGCGGATTAAGGGGGTGATAATACACCGGACAGTACAAATTCTAACTTTTATTACCACAGAAAAATTATTATTACAAACACCGGGTTAATTCCAATTTAGTTATCTGTTTATCAAATCAAAATTTTCTTTTTACCAACTAACCACCGAATTCCCACATCTGTTACATTTAAACATAATCTTTTAAATTGTATAAAATTTCCCTTGAGAGTAACTTTATGTGCTACAATACTATCGTACCGGTGTCGCCCTTACTTGCTAGCGATTATTCCATGTATTTGACTTTTCTGGTCTTAATTGTAAACTTAATTTACTATTTGGATTAATTATACCGCAAAATATTTCAACAGCTCCCAATGCCTTTAATGAAAATTTCATTTCCATTTCCATGAACCCTATTTATAAAATCAATCATTCATAAGATGGTTTCAAACAACAAATTTATTTCTTCCTACAAACGGTATTAATTTTTTTGCTAACTATTGCCGATCTTTATCAGATTTCTACATTTTATTCTTGATGACCTTGACTCTCATTTAACAGAAACGATTTGTAAATTTCCTTATTTTAAAATATTTGGTCCTAATTGCTAAATGCAAAAGCGCTTGTATAATGACGGTCTAATCATTTCAATCGCTATCGCTGCTATACTATTCTTATAAATCTACAATTCCCTCAACTTTTTATTTAAAATTTACATAAACAAACTGAGGTCTGTATAGGACGGAGTTTTATTTTTATTCTTTACAACAATTGCTCGATATATTTACACTATCCAATTTTTTACTTAATTGTTCAGTTTTAACCACAAACGGCGGGCACGACAAAATGCAAGCGAGCTACGATAGGCTAGGTTTTTTATTATCAATGTTTTTTAGTTATAACACTTTATATATCGATCTATTATACTGAATCGATTGTCTTATTTTACATTTATCACTCGCTATCGAAACATTAACTTGGAGCACTTTCAATACGTACTTAAAAACGCGATTGTAAATTATTGCGTAATCTTTTTATTATCACAAACTTGATAACATTTCCACTTTAATTCGTTTTAGCTTTTCCTCCTATTAATAAGGAAAATATCACTTATACTCTCTTAACACAATACTAAGTTTTGGTTATAATTTCACAATTTTAACTACAGCATAACTTAAGCTGCAGCAATCGCTTTCCAACCGTTTGGTTACCTTCACCAAATCTGATCGCTTATTTAACGCGACTGCCTCTGATCGCTTACTTAATGCGACTGACTCACAAATACGTCATTATGACAGCGTCTCTATTTGCTCCCTGTTACAAAATAGTCATGACTCGCAAATTGCCGCGTTTATTTAAAAACTTTCCAATTTAATATGTAAATACTCGTCGAAACAAGCTCAAGTTATTCATCTTAATATTAATTATGACTACACACAAATAACCACTTAATGTCATTTAACGGCGCGAAATTCGAATTTCTACTGCCTCCATTACAATATTCAAAAATAAGTGATTCTGCTCAGAAGTACTCAATTCATAATATTTTTAAAATAAAGATTATGATCATCAAAATTTATAGTATAAATCAATTATTTTATTTACACAAATTTGTAAAACTTATAGAATTAAATGTGCTAAATTTTTATCTTTCTAACCCATGGTTTGCGTTTTATTTCTTACGGAAATTGGAAAATTTTAATTCAAATTTTCTAATTTGAGCATAAGGTTTATGGTCCATGTTGTATTTAATGAAAATATTTCTAAAGGTTTACATTTCTATGATTAAGCGAGAGAAGTGTATGCTGATTGCTAAAGAATATACAGGGTGCCAAAAAATAGTTTTATCTGGATCTAATTCAATCCATGAAAACTTTTTTGTGACGAAAGTAGGACCTTTGTTGATTTAACTTTAATTTTATGACTAGAATAGTTTTGAATGTCGTCACTTGGGTGCGATATGGAGGAAGTGTATTTGACTTGATGGTTGAAGCCATTAGCAGTATTGCTGTATAAATTAGTTTCATCACTAAACGGTGGTCGATTCAATTAGGACATTAATAACCCTACGTTCCTGTTAAAGTACAATCCTGTTACATTTTATTGACTTTGACAATCGTCAAATTACAGTATACTATGAGAAGGCTTATTCCAATTTTTATCTAAATAAATTGATGCAAATCCTTAAAATAATAAATCAACACATGAGTACAGCTATAATAAAATTGAGTTGAGTTTGATTAATCGAAGTAAAGCGTTATAAAAAAATTATCTCTGTACTACTTGTTCTTCGGTTGGTAGTTGAAGGAATATAATTATAGGTGAATCATAATAGTTCGCTCAAACTCGTCATGTGATTTAAGGTGTAATATAGTTTTACCGGTTAAAATTAATGTGGATTATCGTTGAATTCCTTTTTTACTTTGTTATGTGCGAAGCACTCATATGATTGATGTTCAATGGATTTACTGGTTTTCAGCGTTTTTGAAACCATCTAGATCAATTGTGTCTTTGTGGGTATCTGCGAGCGTGCACGTGTGTGTGTGTGTGTGTGTGTGTGTGTGTGTGTGTGTGTGTGTGTGAGCGCCTGCGTGCGTGCGTACGTGGGTGGGTGGATGTGCGTGCCTGTGCGCGTGGTGTAATACACGCGTGTGTGCGTGTGAATGCGTTTGTGTGTGTGGGCGCGTGCGTACGTGCGGGTGTGTCGATTGTCTAGTTTATTTAATGTGGCTAGTGTATGCCTAGTGTGTGTAGTGCGTTTAGTGTGAGTGTATGTATGTGCGCGCTTGTTACAATACGCATGCTTGTGTGTGTTCGGGCTTGCGCGTGCGTGTTTGTGTCTGTGGGTGCGTGAGCGTGCATCCGGGTGCGTGTATGTGTGTGTGAGAGTGCGCGTTTTGTGATGCATGTGAGCCTGTGTGTACGTGCGCGTTGGGAGCGCGTATATGTGCGTGCAGGTCTGGTGCGTGCGAGCGCGCGTGTTGGTGAGTGTACATGTGTGGGTGCGTGCGCGCGTGTGGGTGCGTTTGTGTGTTGTGCTAAAATAAAATTAAGTTGAGTTTGAATGGAAGTAAAGCGTTCTAAAAAAATTATCTCTGTACTACATGTTCTTCGGTTGGTAGTTGAAGGAATATATTTATAGGTGAATCATAATAGTTCGCTCAGGCTCGTCATATGATTTAATGTGTAATATAGCTTTACCGGTTAAAATTAATGTGGATTATAGTTGAATTCCGTTTTTACTTTGTTATGCGCGAAGCACTCATGATTGATGTTCAACGGATTTACTGGTTTTCAGCGTTTTTGTAACCATCTAGATCAATTGTGTGTGTTTGTCTGTGTGTGGTCTGCGTGCGTATACGCGTGTGTGAGTGCGTGCGTGGGTGGGTGAATGCGTGCATGTGTGTGTGGGTGTGCGTGCTCGCGCGCGTGGTGTAATACACACGCGTGTGTGCGTGTGAATGGGTTTGTGTGTGTGTAGGCGCGTACGTATGTGCGGGTGTGTCGAGTGTCTAGTTTATTTAGTGTGACTACTGTCGGTAGTATGCCTAGTATGTTTAGTGCGTGTGTTCGGGCGTGCGCCTGCGTGTTTGCGTCTGTGTGGGTGCGTGTGTAAGCCTGCATCCGGATGCGTGTATGTGTGCGTGAGAGAGTGCGCGTTTTGTGATGCATGTGAGCCTGTGTACGTGCGCTCTGGGAGCGCGTATGTGCGTGCTTGCGCGTATAAGTGCACGCGGGTGCGGGTATGGTGCGTATGCGCGCCTGTCTGTTCGTGAGTGCGCGCCGGGCGTTCGTGCGTGTGGGTGTGTTTGTGTGTTATGCTAAAATAAAATTAAGTTGAGTTTGATTAATCGACGTAAAGCGTTATAATAAAATTATCTCTCTATTACATGTTCTTCGGTTGGTAGCTGAAGGAATATGATTACCGTTGAATCATAATAGTTCGCCCTGGCTCATCACGTGCTAAGGTGTAATATAGCTGTATCGGTTAAAATTAATTCTTATTATCGTTGAAATACTTATCTTTTAGGTGTTACGTCGTGTTTTTTAATTTATTTTTAGGTACATTTATGTAATGACAAATAATGTATGATTTAATACCTAAAATATCAGAACTTTAATTATGTGAGATAATCATGAAGGTTTACATTTTTATATAACTGAATTGAATTCATTTTTTTCTTATGTGCGAAGCACTCACATGTAAAGTTTTGAAACACTAGACAATTTCCAAATTTGGTGTGCGCACGCATGCGCGAGTGTGCGTCCGTGCGCGTGCATGACCTACGTATTCGTTTGTGCGTGTGTGCGCATGCTTACCTCAAACATTTTGTATAAATATTAATCTAACCTTTAATACAAATCATACAAATATACTCTCTCAGGCTCGTCACGTGCAAGTGATTTAATGTGTAATATACCTGTTAACATTAATTCTGATTATCGCGGTATTCCGTTTTTACTTTATTATGTGCGAAGCACTCATAATTAATGTACCGTTTTCGTGAAAACCATGTAGACTGATTCCAATTTGGTGTATGTGGCGAGTGTGTCTAGTTTGTTTAGTATATCTTGTAATGATCCTAAGAATCATTCAAGTTAATTATCAAATTCTAGTACAGAAATTCCTATCAAAACTTCTTTCCTATTTATTTCCTCAAACTGAACGTAGTATTGCTTATAAATCCTATCAGTTTCTCACTCCTTTTCCCTTTTCTAGTAAATCCACTACAAATAACCACGCTCACCTTCACTCATTCTATTCTGTTTCAATTCGATTAATTTCCACTGGATCTAGAGCTACCTATCCTGACCAGTGAAAACCAAACGCATTACCTGCCTGTTTATTTTTACCTGCTTGTCATTAATTCCATTCTAACCTGCCTGACATATTTCCTGATCTCTCAATATCCTAGTTCCAGTTATTAAATTCATTATCCAGAAACGTAAGTACTTATTTACCCTTTCTCAGTGTTTGTTCCACGAGTAGTAAGTAGTTACCCAGTAACGTGGTTCTATTACTGGTGGCTGCGGCCCCAAGAAGTAAGGCTACTTTACGAAGCCCCTTTTCCCTATAACCCTAGCATCCGAGAAACAATCTCAAATCTGCCCTATCGGTGTACGTACCTCGAGGGATATATAAAGATTGTTAATAGTATTGTTTTATTAATGGTGGTTTCGACCCCAATTATAAGGTAATCCTATATGCGACATCCCTATTATTTTCCCTATTACCCTTGCATACACCTTGTCCCTATCTAACATCTGTTCGGTGTCAATACCACGAAGGGTATATAGGAATCATCCGTTACATAACTAATCCAGATTCACAAAATAAAACTCATCCCCTTTCCAGTATAGTATAAATCGCATCCTTATAATATTCCTTTATCTAATCTTGTAATCCTTATCCCTATATACCATTCATTTGGAGGTAACACCCCGAAGAGTGTATAAAAATCATTAATTAAATACCTAGTCCTAATTCACCTATATAAAACTTATATCGTCACCAGTATCTTATAAATATATCACTTACCCGTGTATAATTCCTTTGTCACACACCCTCTTCAACTCCTGCCCGGACTCCTGTTACCTGTTACCGAATTCATCCCATCACATTGCCCTGTAATTTCAATATAACACCACCAGAATAAATTTCACTAAAATAAAGTTTGTGTAGTGTCTAATGCGTTTAGTCTGTGTGTGTGCATGTGTGTGTGCGTGTGTGTGTGGGTATGGGTGTGAGTAGGTGGGCTGGTTGTTGGATGGGTGGGTGCGTGCGTGTGTGCTAGCTTTTAATCCTTGAAATAATGGTTTTAATCCGAAATTAACTAAATGTGTACGCTAAGCTTAAATATTTCAGGCTTGATACGTATTCCTTTGGTAGTGAAAGCTTTCTATACGTGCATAAAGAAAACATGTAATTGCAATATGCAAAATTGTTTGATTTTGCGAATAAATTTTTTGTTTTTATGGTACGAATGTTTTCGACGCAAGAATTCCGTTTTTTTTGTTGTTTTAATAATGGTGGATCCTTGCTATTTACAGATTGCTGATTATTTGCGTTAGGAAATAACTCTATAACCTTTCAGCACGTGTTAATTAGAGTCGTTAGGTAAATAATTAGAGGAAGTATATCTTCACTGCTGAGTAGCTGGTGCAAAATTTTTAGGGCCCCTCTAAATTTACGAATGCTTAATACTGCTTTACTTGTAATTTTTACTTCAGCACCCGTCACTCAAACTTTGTCTTCACCTTATTATTTAAAATCTTATAACGGGTTTTTTATGTATTGTGCAAGTCACAAATGTTATTACACTTGGGTTTGGATTACGTAATGTTAATTTTTTAAGATTCGCACTTAATACCCGCAAACCAGGGTTAAAATTCCTTACTGAACTATTTTTATGCAGATACTTTTTCACACCTGCACATTCGACAGTAGTTAACAGCAAACTCATCTCTTGGATATGAAAAACAAAAACATTGTTGAAAGTTAACTACTTCCTTATATTTAGGAATTAGTTATTTTTTCATATTAATTGAGATTAATATGATTCCTTCAGAAAAACTACGGTTTGGTTCATACCTTGTAATACTGAAAATCGAGTGGTTAATCAATGTTTCGCCAAAGTTTAATTGCATAGTATCATTTAATCATGTTCTTCTACAAGACGAATTTTTCCGCAACTCAATTTATGACATCAAGTAATCCCTCTTTTGTTAAATCAACACAAACCTGGATTGATAGATGCAAGTTGAGTTACGAAATAAAGTTTCGGGTTTATCTTTTGTCTCTATCTCTCCATCATTAAGCTTTAATTTTTTTGTAACATTCTTTTTATATGTATTTGCAGTTGTGACAAACTCAAGTACGTCAGCAGCGCCAAGAATGGCTTCATTAATAAAACAACCAACAACCACACCAGCATTGCCCAAAGTTTCTAGACAAACACTGAACACGTTGGGTCCTGGAACGTTAATCTTAGCAAATGGTAACATAGTACCAATATTACCTCCTTCAACTGTCTTACCATCCCCAACAATTATAACCAATCCCACTCCTATAATACTTAAACCTCCACCTACAAACACCACTCTTATTGTCGTACCAACAAGCACCTCTATAAGTAAAATCACGAAACCGGTAACAACGACTACTAACTGCATCTCTATGCCTCCTCGAATTCGTCCTAAAATAAACATAACCCGCACTACGCAATCGAATAAAGTCCCCATCCCGGCAATAGCCAGATATAAAGAGACAGTAACAGATAAACTGGTGCAGAAGAAAAAGGAGGTTGAAATTAAAGTCACTAAGAAAACCAAACGAAAGGTTAACAATCCATCACCAAATAAAAAAACAAAAATCACATCACCCGTCAAAGCTACAACAACAGCTGCTTCGGAAGAAAATAAGGAAAATGCTGTTAAAAATCCAGAATTAGAAAAGGTCGACAATAAGGAATGTGAAGCGGAGCCCGATGTAAATGTAAATAAGGAAAAAGTGCCTTTAGAAGTTCCCATTCCTGCTACTGTTAGCGAACCTGCCGAACAGGCTAAAGAAAGTCAGAAAGAACCTAGTGTTTCTGAAAATTTGGATTTAAACAATCAGAACAATCTCTCAGCTGTCGAAACTGCACCTCTTGAAAGTGATAAAAAGCCAGAAATATCAGTGGAGACGTCGAGTAAGGCGCAGGTAGAAACAAAAGTTCCGACACCACCACCAACAACAACAGCAAGTGATTTAACTGTGAACCTCAATCATTCAGAACTATCGAATGATCTATTTTCAACTCTACAAGTACCGATAGGTGGACAAAATCCAGAGTCTACTTCTCCAACAGCAGCGTTTTTGTTAGCGTTTCCTTTGGTGTCGTCTTTGACAGGAGTGAAAGTGACTGAAGTGATTGAGGAGGAAAATTCGGATAGTAGACATGGAACCCCGACTTTACTGCAGATTGGTACTATGGATACCACTAAAACAACTCAAAGTATTCATGCTGATAGTTTAACGCCTAATTTGCTTAATCTTGATAACTTCTCATTTTCTCCGGAAATAATTTTTATCCTTCATTTGATGGACCTGTGGTTGATAGTGTTAAAACTTCTTCTGCATGTGCAAAAGCGACTGAAGTTCCAAGTACCACGAAGATTGTAGAAGTTAGCACTTCCTCCCAAGTTCCCTCCAGAAATCCACCTCTTTATACTAGTGAGCAACAGACAGTCACAAAACCAGCGGTATCAAACACATTCACACATCAGAATACAACTGTTGCCTATTCTAAACCGTCGCTTCCGCCTCCAATTGTTACTAGTACTTACCTACAAAACACTGTGCCAAGTAATAACTGCACGACAACACCACGTAAACCAACCGATCCACAGTATAACGCAGTAAGCATCGCTCAGTGTAATGCTTTCAATCCATTTTCTGATTTTTCCAAACCAAATTCGTATTCTAGTTTTCCAAAGTCTTATAATGATCCGTTGTACACTAACAGTACTTACAGCTATAGTCACAACGAAAATAATTTCAATCAAAATTCATACTATCCTCCCAAAACTTCTAAACCGAACCACTCTTACAATAATTACACAGAAACCCCCTACAATGTGAATGACGCTAGAAAACGTCACGTACCATACTATAACCAAAGCAAAACACAAACCAAACCCAGTACAAAATCAACGAAAACCAATCAACCAAAGCCTCCTATTAATTGGATGACGACTCCTGACTTTCGTCCCCAACCTGCTGGTGGTGATTACATAGTACCACCTATTGACTATAACCCTAATACTTTCTACACATCTAATTCAACGCACACAACTTATTTTAATACAACTTCCTCAATGTATCCGACTGGCGAGTTTCAAAATCCAATTGGTGATAATCGCAAAACTTTTGATAGCAGTCTTCCAATTTTACCATCAAACTCGTCACAGCGTAACGAGTTTGAGGAGAATCAATTCTCTTGGTCACCTACTAAACTACCTCAATTTTTGGAAACGCCTCATACGTTTGTATCTTCGACGTTACCAACGCTCGTGGGTGATTTAGCGTTAGGCACAAGCCAAACTCAGTTTGGTGAGCAGAAAGTAGAAGCGAAGAATAAGGAAAATAGGAGATCGAAGGTTCATTCAGTATCTTATGATAATCAAAGCAATTTCCTTTCTGTTAGTCAGTTGGTGGAGAACAAGACTGATGCGAGTTCGGCTAGAACTACTAATCGGCGGAATAGTGGGAATAGGAGTGTTAAGAGTAATTCGCAGAAGAAGAGTTCGAAATCGGAGAACAAGGAGTTGTTGGAAGGGGGAGGCATTGGTATAGATAAGAAGCAGAATATAAATTATGGGATGCCTAATGTTGAAAATTCTTGGATGAGTGATTGTAATAAACCCAATCGTCACACTCATAAAAATCCTCAGAGTAGTTATTCTGCTGAGGCTTTAATAGGGCATCAAGACCATACTGATGGCTCATTGCCGAAACAGAGGTATAGACAGCAAAGCTATCCTACTACAAATAAAGCACTGCCAATACCCACATTCTTATCAGATAATATAGTACCATACTTCCCACCCGTCGAAATTCCTCAAGACAACTTTATACAGAGCAACAGTAATTACCAGAGCTTTAATACGTCTGTACAAAATAACTCTTACGTGTCCAGCGGTCCCACAATAACATCTAGCTATTTACAACCGTCCGGGTTAATACCTGAATTTCAAAATTATCCATCCATGATCTCTGATGAGAAACTCGATAGTAAGCATTGCAACCGAAGTGAGCCTATTAAGCAAACAGCCACTTCAAACCGTACTGAAGATAGGTTAAGCCATCAGGTTAATACCGATTGTGCTAGTGCAACCAACAACTTCATAAAGAAATCAAAAACTAAGCAATCGAACGAACCGAATCTTCCTGGAATAGTTGATTTTGGTTTTCTTTCGATGCCAAGCACAATAAATTCTCCGATTTTACCGGATGATTTTCATACACATTCCAATTTTCTTCCACCCCCTACTCCTAGTCAACTTTATCCTTGTAAAAATCCGTTATACGCAAAACAATCTTCCGATCTATTAACTTTACCTCCAGTTCCCGTTACTAGAAGTGGTACTCAAAATTTTGATGGTACAACTGTAAGTGGAAACGCAGGATCATCTTTAACTAGTTTTAATCTTAGCGCAATATTTCCGGAAATTAATAAGGTTTGTTAAACTTTGTTAAATTTTATTTATTTAAATGTATCGATTATAGGGGAGTATGCCTTTACCAGGGTTGTATCCGGACCCGTCTAAAAATAAAAATTATAATTTTCAAAGAAATTATATTGGCAGCTCGGTACAGGTAACGCAGTTATAATTGGTAGAGCATATGCTTCATTGTTTTTCTAGGTCTTTAATAAATCGACGACTTCAACGAGCTACGTCAATTCACTCTCTACGTCATATGCCCCTTCAAACTAAAAATTTGTACATATATTTATACAGCGTGACTGCTTTGGAGTGTACAATACTAGAATATTTGAAACTGATTTGATTAACTACAAATTCTACCTCCCTTTTACTAAATATGCCAGATTCTGTAGCCAAGCTTGGATTTTGTCTTCAAATTTAGTCACACAGCACTATTACAGGAAAATTACTTCTATTCATGCGTCTTCTCTAGTTTAATATATCCAGATAGTGTGCACTCCAAAGCTGGTACTGTTTAGAGTTAATTAACTATTAATTATTTATTATTTTTAAATTGTACCTGATTATTTTTAAGAAATTATATAAAATTAATTGCAAAAAATTGTTTATTTTTAACTTTTTAACCAGGTCTATTTGGACCTGGTGTGACAACGAAAACCTTTAGACATATCACTGAAAGATCCTCAGTGCTCGTCGTTGTATTAATTTTTTTTTAGCTAACCATCCACAAAAGTACCGAATCCATCTTCATAATCACACACGCACGCACGCACACACGCAGACACGCAGACACGCAGACGGACGCACAGACGTACAGACACACACGCACGCATGCACGCACCCACGTACACACACACACACACACACACACACACAGATAATATTTTTTTGCTCAAATTTTGTTTTTAGACGTTTTCGAATATTTTAAAGCGATTGAGCAAATAAAAATTTTTGGAAATTTTTTTAGCGATAAAGTTGGATGTGGAAGTAAAATAGCACCTTATATACCAGAAACTATTTTACAAATGTGCAATATTGCAATTGCTACAACTTCTATTTGAAATATTTTTTTACGTATAGTATGTTTCACGAGATATTGGACTTCCTAGCACTAATGGGCCACCCTGTAATATATATATATATATATATGTATATATATATATATATATATATATATATATATATATATATATATATATATATATATATATATATATATATATATATATTCTAAAATTATTGTTTTTATTTAAAAATAAAATTCCGAAGTTCCTATTGGGAGTAGCGTAAAAAGCATTTGGGCACGGATTCTTTTTAGTATCATTTGCAAGTTGCTGTAAATGTTACGTCATTGGAATGCGTTAAGGTATCGTTCAATGTCAGAAAATAATATGTATACTTGGGATGGGTCTCTATTTCGAACTTTTTTGTAAATTTAGTCCCACAAGTACGGTTCTGGAATACGGCAGTAGAGCACTCACCGCATTGATTCCGTTTACATTGGACTTTATATTTGGAATTAACGTCTAATTTAATAACGTTTTGGAATTCAGGATAATATAATTTGAGTATGTAACGTATGAAGTATACATATAAATAAACTTAATTGTAAAATAAAAAATTATACGTGCCATTCAAGGACAAATAGCATTAGAATTTACTATTCTAGTGAGTTGAGTTGAGTTTAATTTTAAATATTCTTCTGAATGAATTTGAATATCTAGTTTCTGTATTTCAGGAAGTTACGCTTTTCTTACAAATTTCAAGATTGCGTAGATGTAGATCAGTTGCGTTGGTTCAGTTTCACGATTCCTTCTCGGTAATCATGTTACCCTTAAGAGTGATTTTAATTTAGCTGGATTATATTTGGTGACGTTGGCCAAGATGTCGTGGTTATCTGTAAAGGGTTGGGAACTATTACGTTCAACTATAAACATTAAAGAGGACATTCAGTAAATAGAAGCGTTCAGAGGCGTAGGTGTACGCGAAACATTTAAGCGCCGTCAAAACATGTTCACAATTAGGTTAATTAGAGGAGCTCAGCCTCGTTAATTAGGATAGTTCGACAAAAGCACAAGGAAATTAATAAGTAAGTTTCTCAATGCAGCAGGAGCTAATCTGATACCTCTTGTGTTGCTTCATCGTGAAAGTCAATGTACATTTGTATTAACATGAAAACTTGCGTTAATAGAGTTAATTAGCGCTCTCATTCTTTTATTTGGAGTGTAGTAGACCTTCCCCAGCAATTTTTTGTGGCTTGTTTAAAACAGATAGCCAATTTCAGCGTTGCAAGATAGTAGTGCTGATTTATTTGTTTTTTTACATATAAAGTTATCCGAAAGTTCAGTGTACTAATTTTTTGTTACTTTTGGTTACAATGAATAATATTGGCTTGAAATTAGATTTCTTTAGATTATAACAAATAAATTTTAAAGGTGTTGTTATATTAGAAAGGTAAATTGCACCACGGTCTAGCTCAGTGAGGTACAAACTTATAAAACTTACTGAATATGAGAACTCGTTCATCAGGTGTGAGGAAAGCAGAGATATTTTCATAGATATAATCAGTATTAGCATTTGTTTAATTGGGCACCACTCAATTTCTAGGTTTAATTAATAAAATACAACAAAAATTGAGGAAGGTTGTATCTCAGAACATAATAGGTAATCTGAATAAGCACTAAACATCTGTAGTTATATGTATATTTAATAAAGCAAAATGTCTGATTAATATCAGAATAAAATAACTAAAACCATACTTCTTGTACTGCACTACAATCTTAAAGTACTAAATTAAACACAGTAGATAAACGTATACTTAGAATTCAAAATGTAATTTATTCAACATGTAGGTATTCAATCATGAAACGTATATTGACCAATGTCAACAAATTACAGTTGTGATAGGTTATGAACTCAAATGTTTTTATTTCAGGAGCAGGACTAACTGTTCCTTTTCTTAATCGTATCAAAATAACACTAACTGATTTGTTATTTAACTACACTAAAAGGATAAGTACTTACTTGTACAAAACAAATATTTTAATCTCGTCTTAAACGAACTGTAGCTTGAGAATTTTCATTTCCAATTCCAAGATTAATATACGATAATGTAAAGGTAATTTCCATTTGTAGTTAACGTACAAATAAACGAAACATAAACGTATAACGAAAGCAGCTTCGGACGACGAAAGCTGTTTATGACGACGAACGCAGAATATGTCTAACAGCATATGTGATTGATGCAAAACAAAGGTATCTCCATTTTTGTTCATAAAGATGACATTGCATTAATCAGCCATTTTAACAAAGTAACTGTACGTGACGTCATACCCACGCCATACAATGATACGTAAATTTACCAAAATAAAAGCTTTTTCTTGAAGATAACTGTATTTAGTCTTATTCTTGTTTCTGATTCTAATTCTAGTTTCTTGTTTCCCTTATAAAAGGGAAGCAAAACTTAAAAAAATAACGTCTGAACTTCACGGCATGATATACGGAAAAAAATCGAGTATGCTAAGCTTACACTGCGCATAGAACTGAAATTGGATGTCTAAAATATATACAGGGACGTTCATAATTATGTAGACTGAAGAGAAAATATTACGATATAAAAATTTAATTACTGAACGGAAAGAGAAATGCTTAAAATACTAAGGTAATGTAAATATACTTATCGATAATAATGCAAAGTTCTAAATTTAAATTAAGGTAACGTCAGACAAGAAATTGGCACGTTACAAGATAGGCCATTGCAAAATTTAACTGATTTTATTTGTTTATCGAATTGAATAACAAAGGATAGATACAATATAGATCTTATTTTCAGTTACTGTTTATCGCGTTTTTAATCATTACTTTTTTTCAAGATAAAAGTTTCCACGTGAATCAAGGTCAATCACACTTGTATGCCTTTAGTATACTAATTATAGACTTTCAAAGAAAAATAATGGATGGAGTATAATTTTTATTTAAGCATAGATCGTTGCGTCTATTTTTATGTTAAAACAGGGAACAGTGAATAAAGGTTTCCTTACATTATGATTAATCAACTATTTGTTGCCAGTATCTTTGCTTCTGTTTTTAAATGTATTCTATACAGAATTATACTATCACAAATCAATTTAAAATTAATAGCTTAGTCGCTGTTTGTTACACGTCCAAACCGCACTAGGCGTCGTGTATGCGGGTGTAAGCGGGTTGCCAAGCCAGCTAACAGGGAGATGGGCGTGGTCGAAATAATAAGTAAAATGAATGATTAATACGCTCAAACACCTTACACCTAAATTCAAACAGCTCAGTCCGGGAAAATATGTCTCTAGGCGCCACCACAATCGAAACTTTGCTAAAGTAATTGTCTTAAGCTGGGTATTAATTAACCCTACTTGATTGTGGAAAGTAGGATTGTGCTTACTCAGTAAACTCTCACACGAGCGTTCTACAACAAACACTCGTCCCAAACAATTCAACTCAAACTCAAATATATTTAGTACTACCCAGGTTCTTAGAAACTTTTTGAATACACCTCGTATACCAAAATTTCCAAAACAAAATTTATCACTCAAATTCAACTGCATTCACGTAACCAACAGTTATATTTTCTACGTATCCCTCGTATACATATAAAGTTGAATTTCTACTTAATGAATAAATTGTTCTTCATTCAATGATCGATAATTAATTTTTAAAATTCCTAACCAAAAGAAAGCAATGTCATCGGCTCAATAATTGTTACTCCAATATAATAGTGATAAAGTGCTGCAAAACAGTCAAACGAGAATAATCCTTGAAGGTTTAATATTCCTAACATGAACGATATCTTTTAAATTTAATTTAATTTTTATAATACTTCTGAATCGTATTGGACATTCGTAAATATGTAAGTTCTCAAAACTCCTCTCTTAGTTATACTTAATGAAATTTTTAATTAACAGCTGATCCGTCATTAGTGTACTGCATTAAACGAAACTAACCTGAAAATTTTTGCAATCAACCTGGCAAAGATAACCTTTCAGGTTGTTCATTAATCTTAAAACCAAAATATGCAAAGTTTACATTTAACTTGTCGAAAACTAGGTCACCAATTAAGTAAACGTCACAAATGTATCTCATAACTGGCTAAATAAACAACAGAATCAAAGTTAACGATAAACATATATTGTCCTGCATAAAATAATAAACAAATGTTTACATACACAACAGCGTGGTTGATAAACCTCTGTCAATACAAATTTGCATTTCTGCAAAAATTCTTACTACTAAAACAACCAATACAACATAACTCGAGACCGATTATCTTTTTCCTTCAAAACTATTTAAAAAAATTACACAACAATACGCAAATTACAACTAAACAAAAAGATAATCGTGCTCAACTGAATTTTTGAAGGTTCCTAAATGTAATTCTTACTTAAAGACTGTCCATTAATCCTACGCTCTTCTTTCTTCCCGTAAATCAATTATTTGTAGTCCATTTGTATTCCTTAGATTGCCTGAAGGCACGTAACAAATACTTCACAATTCCACAACCACTTATTCCTTTCTGCACTCGCGATTAGTCCAACTATGCGAGGTTATTACTCCAATAAACCGTAATAAACTATACACGTTTGGTTGCTTCTTAAAAGTTTCTCGCAACCTTTAGGACAATTAAGCCCTTCCTTAACATTGGCTCAATTTATTATGACTATTTCGTTTACTTAAAGGTGGCCCCATAAATAATTTTAACTAAATATCGGTACAAGAACACTCACCGCACTCAACACTGTAACGTAATAACTGTTATCTTTTATAAATCTGCTTACGCACTTTTTACTTTCTTAAAAATAAACAAACTGATTTTATCTTCAATCTCAATTTAATTGTTTTATTTATGAATGTCTTATACGATTGATCCCCTTTCGGGTTACGCAGTTGTTTAAACAATGACTGCCTTCAATATTATTCACAAATATAACTCCAACTCAACCCATTCTGATCTCACACTTCACTTCGCGCGCGTCTCCCACCGAGCTCTCACCAAACAGCTAAAAGCGACAAGCTAACAACCCAACAAAACCCACGTCAATCTCTGACTTTCCTATTTATACCTTAAGCCATCCATCTTTAAACATGTCCGACTTCCTCGCTATATTCACCAATAGTATTCATTCAAACTTTCTTAGTCCCGACTGATGCTACCCTCTGTACAACCACGCTTATAACTACAATACATCGCCATGTTTGTTCTTACTTACAAATTTTTCAATTACTTCATGAAGAAGCCATTTCTCGTCATCACATTCATTCAGTGGCCACTCTGGACCATTACACAACTTTCAACGTTTGTCTCCCACATGCGCTCGTCCTCCTTCCGCAACATTTGCAAAAATAAGTACAGTCTAAGGTCTCAAATCCCATATACATACACGTATTCTTAAAACTGATTGCACAACATTACGAGAACTCTATAATTAACAATTAAACATACCAAATCTTTCTCTACATATTTTCTAAAACATTTTACACTTATACACTCACATTTTCCGGCAAAGATTACTCCTTTATCTTCCAACATTCCATTTCTTATCAAGTAGTCAACAGTAGCAACCATTATTGTCCCATCGACAAATTTCTCTTCACACTTACATTCATCAGAATCTATTTATTCCAACACCAATGTCTCTATAATATTCAAATACACGTATCTACATACTGAATAATATTTCTCCTAAATTTCCAGTGGCGTATCACCCACCCACATACATTATGCATATACAGAAAAATTTTTTTTTCGTTCAAACTCAATACACCCGTACTCAAAACACGTAATACACGTCATTATAACATCTCACATACAGGGTGCGTCAACGCAACCTTACATATTTCCCAAATTAGGTATTATTTATTTATCAATTTTAGATTATTGTTGGTAATCATAAATATGAGTTCAAATATTTACGAGGGCAGAACACACAGTTCAAGTGGGATTGTCACTATTGGATTTGTGTTTTGAAAAAGCACTTATTCACATTCTTCAATATCGCAGGATTAACACTTCATCTTAATATAACTATAAAGATGAGTATAGATCGTGGTGGCGCTCATATTATCTGCATTCCCGATTTGAGCTTTGTTTTAAGGTAAGTGTAAGGTGTTTGAAATCTAATTTCAGCAATTTTACGTCTCCATTGTAATGAGTAGACGCTTCACTAGTGCAGTTTGATCGAGTAGCAATTGATGCTCAGATAATGGAAGGATCACGGAAGAACTGTATGTAAAACAACTAAATCATTTTCAAAGGGTTGTCGAATCATCTTAAGATGGACCAGTACTGTTGGTAAAGGATAATGGTGTGTCATTGTACCAAGTCTACACTATTAGGAAAGAAAATGCCACCAGCGTGTTGACGATTCCTCCTCACACGTCACATCGTCTTCATGTGTGGGATGCGTCATTTTATTCATCGCTCTAGTCTGCTTACCATATTAAATGTGATCAATTAGTTCCACATGCAACGGATGGGAAGCACTGTATCGCTACAAAAATTTTTATTTGCTCAATCGCTTTAAAATGTTCGAAAAAAATCTTGTTTGTGTGTGCGTGCGTGTGTGCGTGTGCGTGGGTGTGTCTGTGTGTCTGTGTGTGTGTGTGTGTGTGTGTGTGTGTGTGTGTGTGTGTGTGTGTGTGTGTGTGTGTGTTTGTGTGTGTGTGTGCATGTGTGCGTGCGTGTGTGCCTGCGCCTGCATGCCTGCGTGCGTGCGTGCGTGCCTGCGTGACTGCATGTCTGCGTGTGTGCGTGCGAGGGTGTGTGTGTGTTTGGTACACATGTAAATGTCAACTACCCAAAGCGACTGATTGTTTTTGGGGTAACAGGGGTATGGGGAAATGGGTAAAATTGGGGGGTAAGTACCCATTTTGCAAATTTTTGTTTTTTTAGATTTTTTTCCTTTTAATATGTGATTATTAATGTAATTGTGAGTATTTTTGTCCCTATAATTTTTCTGTACAGCAAACGGTTTACAAGATATTAGCAAAAAACCGTTACTTTAAAAAAACGGTTTTTCCTAAATATCAAAAAGCGAAAATACCATTAGATAGTAAATAATATTTCTCACCAAAAGTGTTTTTTCAATTTTTTCGAAAATTTTGTCATTTTCGAAATATTTCTAAAAATCTCGATTTTGGAACGTGTCCATTGTTTTTTTTTTAAATTTTGGTATTAGATAGAAACTGTCTAATCGAAAAGAATTCTTGTAATTTTCTTTTTAAAGTTAATCGAAAACGATTTTTTGAACACATCCACCCTGAAGAGAGGATAATGAATTAATTGAAATGGCGAAATTAATTAATGAAGCCATTTGGAAAATTGCAAATCCCGAAAAATAAGGAGGTTGTCGGAAACCGGATGGTTTCCTTACAACCTAGATGTTTTGAGGTCAGAGTACTTTACACCAGCAGAATACGTTCAAAGTAAGGGTGCGTATGGAAACTAAGAAAAAATCCAGGAAGGACTCCCGAAGTAGGTTTCTTTTACTGAAATTATTGCAGCTCTTTCGCGTTCAAATCATAATGAAAAGAACAGTGATCTAAACAACATTCACTAACTGTTACTTCTGGTGCTCTCGAGGCAGTGTTACAAGGGTAAGAAGCAATTAAAAAACAAGTTACAAAGAGAGTCGGTTGCAAAAAAGAATAAAAATGCGCCCAAAAAGAAAGCCTTTAGTACATGTTTAAGAAGTTGAGGGACATTATCAGATAGAAGGTGATTTAGACAAAGATTTTGCCGAAGAGTCTTGCATTTAGAAAATATCTGGTCTGGAACAACACCCAACCTTCCAACCTATGAAGTGGAAATTAAAAGAAATGAAATAATTTTTTTTAAATAATTATGCAACTTATTTTTTAATACATTCATAATGAAAATAGGCAACATGTGAAACGAAAACAATAATCTATGTCTAATAGACGTTTAAAACTCAGTGTCAGATATACGTTAATGGACATATAGATACTAACTTAAATAACCTCCCAAGGCCACCCGCTTCTATAAAATACCGATAATGAAAATTAAGCATTTTCAATCCTATTTCAAAGCTGCTGTACATTCCCAACAATTTTTTGAAGCGAACAAGCTAAATACCCATTTAAGGAGAATCGACCATGCGCAGTTCTGGTTTATCATTTTAAAAAATTGATAATAATTTATCCCCAAAAAAACCACAAGGTTGTAATCTTAAACGGGTGTCGTATAAATAATTCACCCACTGAATGATTAATACTTCTAGCCCAGAGCTAATTAGCTATGGAAAATAATGGATAACTAGAGATTTTATGCCATTTTATGCTCATCGGTATATTAATAGGTCCAGGTTCAATAATATTTGATTTGCTTATTAACAAAAATAGAAGTGCTTATATATTTTCGCTTTACAAAAAAAGGTGTTGCTTCAAACCTGAAAATAAATAATGTAATCTCGGACGCCAATTTGTTTTAAGGAACAAATAAACCTTAAAAAATAGAAAAGTCACAAAAAACTTATGAAAATGACAAGTAAAAAATAATGACAACAATGAGTTTTATTACGATACTTAATTTGATTATAAGGATGGTCTCTTAAAAATAATGTTAGTGATTCTTAATTAACTGCCTTAAACTAAAATGTGAATTAATTAACAATATGAAATACCTGAAGTAATTTCTTTTACGTTTTGAGTGTCACTGACTGGAACTTCAGCAGATAAGGAAATGCTGTCGATTCATCACTTTAAATTTATTGCGTAATTTTAATGGAAGTTGAAGTAAACATCAGATTGATTTGCTGGTAATTCCAAATATATATAAATTTCTTTATAAACCTCCAAACTGAATTGATTTTGTATGGTTCAAAGTAAAATTTGACAATTGAAATCCCACCTCGCAGCAGCAAAGGCTATTGCATCATCTTACAAAGTCAACATTAAAATAAAATTAAACCTAAAGTAAAAATAAGTGGTAAGAGTATAAGTAAAATTGCCTGAAATGTAAATGTTTCAAATTTCAGATAATAATTTTAATGATTCACCATATAAATGTGGCACTCAATAAAAAATTTAAACAAAGCGAAAATGGTTTCTACTTAAACACGTAGTTCGAGCAATGAAGGACGCTCAAGGTAACCCTGCGCAATGATCGAAAATGACTCGAAGCGCGGAAAGGGATGTGCAGACGTATAATACTTGAAATAATTTATTAAAACTATAACAGTTTTACGCCAATAGGGTATGCAACTAACGCTACACGAAATGCATTTAAGTTGCCAATATCAACGTTAATATTAAACATACATAAAAAGGTTTGTTACAAGGTGCAGTAGCTAAATTTTTTAGATTGTTAAATTTAACACTAAACAATATTGACATTGTGAATCGTTTGGAACGGTTTCAGTTCGCTTAATTGCTTCTTTATGATAAGATCATTGCTGAGACCCATTTTCGCCCAGATTCAAGTGCTAATTTCTCCCTTTAAGTAGTTTCATTTCAAACATTATTGGTGAATATAATGAGGAGCAATGAAACCGTATCCACTAGAAAAAACTAGGTGGCGCCAGGGGCTGAGGTAACTACCACAAATTCTGCGGTGACATGTATAGCTAAAAAGAAAAAGCCACGACTGGGTTTTAGTCTCATTTCAGATTATACATAACAGAAGAAAAGTCCCAAGGGAGTTTATTACGTTAGCACAAAATGCAATACGCAAAAAATACCAAATCGGGAAGTTAGACGGGACCTCTATAACAATAGAATTAAATTCTTTGACGACGTTGACGTTCTATAAATATTTATTTGATTTGTATTGTTTTATTCAACATTTCCTTCCGTAACCACCGTTATGGTACCGGCCATGATGCAACTATTATCAAACTAGTCTGACGTCACGATTCTGGCCTTTACCCCGTTTGAGACTTTTACAGCTCACTCTGTAAAGAAGCTAAATCTCCATTATTAGTGTTGACGTATTGTATATTACATAACCCGATTTTCGCGTTTTCATACGTATAATTATGGTATATAACAGTCGAAATTTATGTTAAAATGACCACAATAATATTAAATAGCGTGAAAATCTTTGAAAGCTGTTTGTTTCATTAAAATTTTTATTCTTTCCAGTAATAGTTAGTGCTGGAAATGTACAACTTGATTTCGAGATTATGCTTCTGAATCTGAATTTCTATTTCAATTTTCTTCTTCATTTCAGTGAAACAACTTTCTAGAGCTGGTAAGTACATTCAGATTTTGTACTAATTTTGAATAATTTGTCCGAAACTGAAGCATGTAAAATTAGGAATATTTAAAAAAATTAACACAAGTAGCATTAAAACAGCCTTCAGCGTTGTTCTTTGAAGTGGCAGTTCAGGCGTTTTTAATGTGCAGTATGCTCATTCCTGATAAATACGAAATTGAGTTTTCAAAAAGAGGAAATCAACAAATTACTTTACATAAATTGTGTGTTGATGGACTAGATGAGAAGTGTTTTTAATATTACAAAGGAAAATTATCTAGGCTCTTAAACTTTTACACAGTTACTTTATACAAAGGAACACTTTTACATGGAGATAGAGCTACCGGCGAAGTCTCCGCAAGCTTTAATGTATCATTGGGTGTGATGTAGAAAGCCCTTTTTTAATGTATCACACTTGTCTTCATACGTCAATTTTATACTCACATATTATGTTAAACAATATAGTGTTACGTCGTAATTCTGTATATAAGTACGTGAAATACAAAGTTATGGAAACTTACCTAGGCATTTAAACTTTTACATGGAAATAGGGTTATCGGCGAGGCCTCCACAAGCTTCAACGCATCATTGAATGTGATGTAGAAAGATCTTTTTTAATGTATTACTCTTTTCTTCTTACATACTTACATATGTTAAACCAAATTGTATTACATCGTAAGTCTGTATAACGTAATAAAGTGCTAAGACTTCTAGTGTGACGTAACAAACCGTTGCTCGCGGCGTCTATCATAAAGGTGATTACACTTGTACCTTTATTTAGGGCATGATGACCTTTTAAAATTTGTTTTAAAAATCCAAGGCTAGTTAGTACGTATAAAAATATTCGGACCAAAAACATTTTTGTTCTAAATTTTTGAGCGATGTGTTCGAATCGAAGGATTTTGATGCGAGGATTCATAAAATCCACTCTCTTTATCGATAGCGATACCGCTTAAAATTTAGTTTACGTGACTCGGATGCCTTCATCGACTGCTCACCTTTGCATCTTTTATAAATTTCGATTTATCGATAAAAGTATCGAATCGAAAAAATTGCAATTTTTTGAACCACTCTCCGTCGGAATTTAACGTGATTTTTTCCGATTGTGCTTCGTGGTGGTAGAACTGTCCCCAGCTCTACCACCAAGTATTTTTGGAAAATTTAAAAATTCGATCCGGATTTTGACAAAATTTCGAAGTACTCGAAATATTTTTGAACACCATATTGATCTATCATAATTTTCACCTCGGAAAAAGGAACTCGAGTTTTTCCCAGGGAACCGTTGGTGGCGAGCAAAAGGGTAGGTTCAAGTATTTTTCCCTGCTTTGTGCTAGTGCACCCTCCTTTTTTTTGCGTACATTTTACCCGGATTAAGACATGATGGCGCCCAAAGCATTATTATATCAGACTTCCGTACTATTGTAACTACAAAATTTTAATAAAATCCACGACGAGCTAGTTGGTTCTTTTAGTTATTCGCCCGTGCGATGTTTTAGTATAGTTTACGTGTCTCGGATGCCTTCATCGACTGCTACATATCTCACCTTTGTATCTTTTATAATTTTTGATTTACCTATCGAATCGAAAAAATTGCAATTTTTGACGAATTTTAACGTGATTTTTCTGATTGTGTTTCGTGCTGGTAAAACTGGCGCCAGTTCTACCACCATGTATTTTTGGAAAATTTGAAAATTCGATCTGCATTTTGACAAAATTTCGAAGTACTGGAAATGTTTTCGAACACCATATTGATCTATCATAATTTTTACTTCGGGAAAAAGAACTTGTCAAAATTAGGAAAGTCGAAATCGAGGTTTTCCCAGGGAACCGTTGGCGGCGAGCAAAAAGGTAGGTTCGAGTATTTTTCCCTGTTTTGTGCTAGTGCACCCTCCTTTTGTTTGCGTACATTTTACCCGGATTAAGACAGGGTAACGTCCAAACCATTATCATATCATACTTTTGTTTTATCGTAACTTCAAAATTTTAATAAAACCCACGACGAGCTAGTTGGCTCTTTCAGTTATGCGCCCGTGCGATGTTTTAGTTTAGTTTACGTGTCTCGGGTGCCTTCATCAACTGCTGTATATCTCACCTTTGTATCTTTTATAATTTTCGATTTATCGATAATAGTATCGAATCGAAGAAATTGTAAAAAAGTATAGAGATGACCTGAAAAGATCAGGTTACACTTTTTGCGTGTTAGCCTTGTATGGCGAGTTGGTGACAATGGCGTATTGTCTAGATCGTTTTTACGAAAATTGTTCGAGTTCACCGTGTGCACGGTCTGAAGGAATTTAAGTTTTGTGATTGGTTATGCTTCGTGAGGTTTAAAATGGCGAAGTCTGGAAGAATCGCGAAAGAAGTGTATTGATTAAGTAACGAACGACGAGTTGAGTAGGTCGTGCGTAAGCTAATACCCAGTGGTGGAGCGGTGGAGTTAAGTTAATCTCCCCTATGTCCTTGATGTCTGAGTAAGGTCTAGAGTGGTGAAGTTTAGAGGGGTTGCTATCCCGTTTAGCCAAGCGTATTTTGATGGAAAGGTTGCAGAACACACCTTATTTTAGTAATTTTGTTTTACCGGTACCCTAGAACCACCCAGGGAAAAATAATCATAAACGATTTTGTTAAAGACTTCAGTAAATAAGTGGGTTAGTATAACGAACGTGAGCGTTAAGGGGCATCAACTTGTAATGCCTCACTTTGTTCGGCGCCAAATGTAATGCCTCACTTTGTTCGGCGCCAAATGTAACGCCTCCTTCCTCCCACTTCTGTTCGTTTTACTCTACTATGTTCGGGTGTCGAACGTAAATGCTCAACTGTTTACTTTAATTACTACTACTAATTAATAATTCTTACTTTTCCCTTTTCTAGCTCAGTCGGAATTTTGTACTTGCAAAATAAGGATCGGGGTTCGTTATTCGGGCTCTTAACACGTTGAACAAATAGATTACAAAGGTTCATATATACATATACTTTATTCCCTATTTATTTATATTTCTATATTATGTAACTTAAGATATAGATACAGGCAAATTTGTAACTCTTCCTTCTTCAGGTGGTCTTTAGGCGCCAGATGTAAACACTCTTCCTTCCTCAGGTGATCTGCAGTCAGGTGGTCCTCTGTAGTTTCTGTAATGTGACGTTAATTGAAGGGTTGGGGTTTTGACTTTTAGTTTCCGTCTTTGAACTGTTTCAATTTATATTGGTTAATTTCTAATATAAATAAACAAATAATTTTACCTGAATACGTCCCTGTATAGCATACAGAAGCAGGTAGTCAGATAACGCGATATAAACACGTGCGCGATAAGATGGGTTCAATACTCTGCCTTTAAAGAATAATCGATATTTTAAAGCGGTCGGTTATCAGTGTATAATTTTATACCTGCTTGTCTTACGAAAATAAACTCATTCCCATTTATATTCAATTTTGTCCTTTTAAATAAATGAAAGCTTTTCTTATGAAAATAGCGTTTATACGGTAGCTGCGGAATTTATATTTCTTTTTACGATATTAATTATCTTATACCGGTTTTTTTTATACTTTAAACAAAATAAAATTAAAAGCTTTTGTTATGTTGGCCGTGTTTTAAAATATAAAACCTTCGTTTTCTATTTTAAAGTAAAATCCTTTCTTTCGCGTTTAACAATCACGATTTGGTTTATTTAACACAAGAAACTATCCGGTAGTCTCTGGTTTACGGGTAACAATCTTAATGCTTGTCAAAGGTGCAACTTACGTTCTTACGGTGGCGGCGGTGGTGATTTCGTTTACTTTACAGGTGGTTGTTAACTACTGACGGACACGTCTCGTGTTTACGGTTACGTTTCTATATTACTGGATTTACGGCGTTAACGAGGTGTTCTACTCAATCTTCCGACGAGGTTTTAATTACAGGTATCTGGCGGTCGATGGTACGTTTGTCGAGGTGTATTGTGTGGTGGTGTTTGTGTAAATTTGTGTAGGTGGATCTCCTTTGGTAGTAATCTGGGCAAACCACCCGTTATACTAAACAGTAGGATCTCGGTCTGTCAAATGGAATGTCGGGCAACTACCCTTCAAACTCCACTGTGTTAATGCGTGTATATGTGGATCTTCTTTGGTAGTAATCTGGGCAAACCACCCGTTATACTAAACAGTAGGATCTCGTTCTGTCAAATGGAATGTCGGGCAACTACCCTTCAAACTCCACTGTGTAGGTGTGTATGTCTAGTACTAGAAGAATACGTCTGGTAACAGAAGAGTACGTCGGGCTTACAACCCTGTATATCCCTATAACCAGGTATCTCAACTTACGTACTTTCAACGTTAGATTTCTGCAACTCTAACCCTTTAACTTCGGTGATGCTATCAAGTCGCGGAGTCGCGGTTTCTACTCGGACGGCGGTTTCAGGCGGCTGGTTTACAACAGGTAGTAGTCGGCGCGAACGCGATTTATAGCACACGGTTTCGATTCGAATTCTTCTGTAAGATTTAGAAGCTTGAAGACAGCTAAGAAAACTAAACAAACAAAGGCTCTCTCTGCAGCGCGTGCCGCGTTTTTATATATAATTCGCAAGGGTGGTTACTAAACTTTTTGGTGAGCTTCCGTAAGCCCGGATTGGTGGAAGATGCTCTGACGTATCCAAACTTTTAAACGTTTTGGGATTTTACGTCTGGAGGGAGGATGCATGATTAATTATTGTGCAATTATATGCAACGTTATGAAATCTGTTTAATTTTTACTAGAACTTCTACGAATCTTTATAATGTCTTGCACCTGTGCATTTAGCGCGTCACGTTATCTTACTAAATTCTGTGAATCAGTACTGGTATTTTACTTAGCAAATAATTAATCATGATCGGAAAATTTTATAAAGGACGGCGTCTTGTTAATAAACTTTGGGAACTAATTAAAAATAATAAAAAATCGGGATGTCTGACGGCGTCCCTTTACAAACTGAACACCTGTGTTGGATGTTATTTTTGGATGTAATACTCAAAGATATTACGTAGAGCCTTCCTGAAGATAATTGTATCCAGCAATCAGCTAGAATCTTCGGTGTTGTGAGAAACATAATTGGCGGAGAATGGCCACCTACCGGAGAAGGCTAGTCTGAGACCCGGAGCAACCCTTTACTGTTCTATTTTGGCATCCTAAAAGTTCATTGATTTACTTTCAGACCGTACCCGGCGATATAAGCTTTTGTTCGATACGTTAAAATTGACTGTGTACTTTGACGTTTGTTTGTTTTAAAATAATTTTAATTGAATTATTGAGTTTCTTTTAAGGTGCTAAATTTTATTTGTAAAGGAACAGTATACCGATGCTAATTTGTATTATTTATGTCACGGACTATCATAACTTAATTTGAGTATAATCTCAATTAAGATATGGACGGGGTTAGTTTTGTTTGAATTAGAGAGTAAAGTAAAGTTGAGTTCAATAGTGGGGAGATTTCTTTATTTTAATTTAGCAACAATGTTCAAGATGGCGTTTAGTAAAAATTCAAAAGCTAAAGTGCCGAATAGTAAGAGCTATATTGTGGTGATTTGGAGCATTACGTTTCAGAATGGTCCCAGAAAACCCTTGGCGGCGAACAAAAAGGTAGGTTCAAGTATTGTAAGGTTATTTTGACGCACCATGTATATGCAGTATGTTGATAACGTATGGAACGTATTTTGAGTGTAAATGAAGTGAGTTTTCACGGAAAAAACTTATTTTTGTGTGTCTGCAGAATGTAAATTGGTGTAAATGGTACGCCACTGGAATTTAATGAAGTATTAGTTATCATATGAAAGAATATTTGAATGTTGTAGAAAGATTTTTATGTTAAAAGCATTAAATTTGGATGAGAAATAATGTTTTGTGACAATTTTGACTGGTACGATACTGGTAAGAGACTACTGGTCCTTGCTGCTGTGTTTAAAAGAGTTTGGATTAATGAAATGGTTGTAGACGTATTAGTGAGTAAGATTATGATATATTGATATTGTATTAACGTGCAGTAAGGAATATGTATGCATAATTTTGTTTGTAGAAATTTTGTAATATTGTGCAATAGGAAAATTTGATGCATGTTCAAGAATGAAGTTGTTAGAATGTGAGGGAGTTCACTAAATTGTACGGAAATATGGACCGCCTACATGCAAAATTTGTACAGAAAGTTGAGATATAGTCTGGTTAATGTACAGAGTAAATGTAATTGCAATTAATGCTTTGTGGTTTAATCGTTTATGATAGGTGAATTTTGATGTTAGCGTGAATATATTGTGACGTTTTGGTAATATGGTGGGCAGAAGGTGTATAAGCCAGTGCCCAATTGAAGGGGTAGTACCGAGCTAGTAGCGTAGTGGTGACACGACTTGATTAGCATTCGGGAGGTAATGGGTTCGATTCCCGTTACCGTCTACCTTGTATGAGGTTTTCCTCATACACATGTAGCGGCATGGTCACTCCGTATATGCACACTATGTGCGGCTACTTAGGTGAATGATGGGGTAGTATTTTCCCCCTCAGAACCCTAACTCCGTTCTTTCCGATCCTATCCTGACCACACCCATCCTTAATCCCACCATGCATATATACCTATTGTATGTATGTATGCTGGGAATCCGTGATTGTGGCTAAAAGAGATCGGAAAGCTCGAGAAGCCAGCCCTCCCCCTTGAGGGAGGGAATGAAATATGTGGCCCTTTCCTTTTCCTTTCTCTAAAAGGATAGTTACTAGTCAATCACGATCGATGGGTGAAAGTTAAGTAAGGATCGCGCACGCGTTGTTTTTGGAGGGACCATTAGAATGGTAAGCTTTTGGATTTTATTTGTGAAATTGTAGCTTCAGCAGCGCATATAGCGGCTGCAATAACCCAAAAGGGGATAAATTACATATAGACATTCATAAATAAATAATTTTATTGTGAGTGCGACGATAATAACATAAAGAAAGCCTAAAGCAATCCTTTAAGTAATCGAGCTAAAAGTTTGTAAAATTTAGTTACGACTTTGGTGATCAACATTGACATTGAAGAAAGTACATGTGTACAGTCGTCAGCAATATAAATTAATCATACAAGGCAAATAAGAGTGTTAATAGTATTAATGTGGAAGTAAATATTCTTTAGTGTGTTAAACGTTTATGTTGAAGGGCAAACATTAAAGCATAATGTGATGTTATATTAAATCAATGCATTAACGGATACGGCTGCCTTCTGAGTTGTGCATAGTGAATTAGCAAATTTAAAAAGGATTACTGGAAGCAGACCATATGGACTACACTATACTTACGGATAAAAGATTAATTAACGTAATGTGTAAGAATTAGTTTTAGATTTTGTTTAACAGGTACAAATACGATTATCTTTTAAGTACATTTTTGATTGTTGCGTTAATCATTGTTCATTGTGAGTAAAAGGTATAATCGAACTTTATCTATTTTAATGTGTTTAGTATTAAGAATTGGGGGGTATTTTTAGTCTATAAGCATTGATTTTCGTACTGTTTTCTTTAAGCCACGTATTTGTACATATTTACAATTGAAACATTGTCAATATATATATATATATATATATATATATATATATATATATATATATATATATATATACAGGGTGAGTCATTAGTGCGCCGTCGGAAGATCCTGGCTTTATTATTAAAAATAAAAAAAATGTTATGGCGCCGATCTATATCAGACTTAGATGTGTATCGAATAAAAATAGTTTCATCCCTATAGGGTGTTCCATAATTGCAGGACCGGATTCAGCTTTGTTTTGTTAAATGGAACCCTATATTTATTTAATTTTATTATTATGTGTCTTGTTGAATGCTAAAAAACGGTACTTCGTTTTTAAATTTATTTTGTGGCGTTGCCAAGTTAGAGCATTTTTTCTTTAAAAAAGTGAAAATTTATACCTTTACTTAAATTGTTCTGAAGACTTTAATATTAACAGTAGAACTGTAAGGTTTGGCAGACGGGTAAACAAGACCTTGCTCTATCTTTTGACCTTCATACTCCCTGATTATACTATACTGGGTGTTTACAAAATATGGTCAATTTTTGCAAATTTGAAATGACCCTAACTTTTGTTTTTTAAATGGAACACCCTGTATTTTAACACGTCATTGTGTTCTGTTTTTAATCCTCTTACTTTTTATTAAGAATGTAATATACTTAACGTTACGCGTTCTCAAAATATTTAAGATTTGTTGCAAAATTAATGATAATTGTGACAAACTGGAAGGTCTATACAAAAGTAATAAAGCAAACAAAAGAATTTGTATTTGAAAAATCATAAATTATTGAGAAAATTATAATAAGTTATAACTAAATCAAATGCTCGATGTGTCCACCATTTTCTTGCAAACAGGTGTGAATTCTCCTCAGTTTTTTTATCGCTTTGCGGATTTGATGGATTGTTTTTGGTGAAGTATTGTGTCCCCGAACCCTGTGCTTTATGTGTTTCTGTAAATCAGCCTTTGATAGACCAAGTTTCACTGTAAATATTTTGTAAATAGACCTTTTTCGTTGTAATATTAAAAAGACTTGTACATAGAGCTACCGAATTAATGGAACAGTAAGCCGATTGTGTGTAAATATATCTCGTGCGTAAAAGCGATTTGTTTTGTGCACATAACTATATAACGTCCTAACCAACTAACTTATGCGTATCTCCATCCAAATTTAAAACTGGGAAATGGCCGCATGGGTTTGCCTTGCCGATCGAGAACATCAGCAGGTATTCTGAAGCCGTTCACGTCCGGTTTGCTTTCATTGCTATCTGGTGAAGACGTATTCAAGAGTTCTGTGTAGACGGTAATACAATATTGTACGTTATTGTGATTGCTTTATCATAACTTTGTTTATAAATTTTGTAATATTATTTGTTGATGAGCGGATAAACGCAGTCGTTTGCTTTGGTGTTATTTTGCGGAATTTGATGCTTTTACGTCGTCTCACTAAAATGTTGAACTGCTTTTATTTTCGCTATCTTTGTTATTTTGATTTTTATTATTTAGTTAAATGTGCTGCAAATTTATTTATATGAAAATTCCACTTGGTAAAATTGATTTTGAGTGACCATTTGGTTACGTAATGTTTTGAATTTTAACCATATTTTGGTAATGTCATTTACGTAATTTAAGATTAAAATCTGGTAAGCTTACAAGGTCTTATGCGCCCGAATTCTAGAATTTACATTGGAACCGTAAGCAGTGTAAGTACATGTATTTTGTTGTGTAATTTCTGATATACGATTATTCAGGTAGAATAGATGAACAATTAATTGAATTTTATAGTGTTTTTTTGTGACCTTCTCCCGACCAGTAAAAGCAATAATTTACGAAGAGTAATAATTTTATTATTCAAACTAAGAATTAATTGAGAGCTAAATTTTGATTTCAATTTTGTTGATTCATTTTAAAAGTAACTATTGGTTATTTCCTACAAACGAGGCATTTAGAGTCAGACACTTTTATTGAGTTTCATTAAATATTTTGTGTTGTTTAACAACCGATTAGGGGAATTTTAAATGACGTTTATCTAGTTTATGTCTTATTATTTTAGTTTGGAGTTCAATTAATGACAGCTTTGGAGTTGAGTAGTATTTTAATTTGAGTTAATAAGATTTAAGCGTAACATTTAACGTTCATTATTTTTTTATTGTGTTTGAGTTATTTTGTTCACTAGCGTTGGGGGTAACCTAACAGCTGATTTGCGCCCACGCTATTTTAGTCTTTGAGCCTGTGGATATTTTAAGATTTGTTCTAGAGCTAAAGTTTCGAAGCATCACCGACGTGTACCTGGAGATAGGCGACGTAAGGTAAGTGAGATATTTGACTGTTGAAGGATGATTTATCTACGTGTATCCAGGTGTATTCTCCCGATTTCGTCTTAATAGCAGTCTGGCGTCCTTTACTTGACTTTATTTTAATTACGACGTACCCTTATTTGCGACCTTCGACAATACGACTAACCACCTTCAGTATTTTTTAAATTCAAAAACACGCCCACGCGCTCTGTCCCACCGAGCTAGTCCGGTGCACTCTAATTATCTGTTACCTGCCGTTTTAGTTTCATTTTGGACCAATTCCATTTATACGATCAATTTATTTTCAAGTGTGATTGAATTTGAGTGGTGAATGATTTTACTGGGTAGGATGCAATCCTGTCTTCCACAGTCAGATAGGATTATTTTAACATCCCGCCTAAGACTATTTATTTTACCAAATTTAAGATTGTGGTGGCGCCTAGAGACAATTTTTCCATGACTGAGCTTTGCGAGTTGTAGATTTATGGTAAGTGTAATGTGTTTGAAACTACCTTTTAATCATTTTACTCCTTATATCGACCCCGCCCATTTCCACTATAGCTGGTTTGGCAACACGCTTACTTTGGTAAGCCTGCACGACGCCTAGTGCGGTTTGGACGTGTAACAGTATTTTTCCCTGTTTTGTGCTAGTGCACCCTCCTTTTGTTTGCGTACATTTTGCCCGGATTAAGATCAGACTTACCGTATTATAGTAACTACCAAATTTTAACAAAATCCACGACGAGCCAATTGGCTCTTTCAGTTATCCGCCCGTCCGATGTTCTAATATCGTTTGAACGCCCTACAGTTTTTCACTGTACAGTGTGTCCCATTTTCGATGACATTTCGGGGTATATCACGTACGAGTAAAGATACAGAATTTCGGTTTTCACAATACCGTGCTACTTTTTAGTGAGAAGAACGCTGGTATAAACAAAATTTTCATAGCTCGCTACATTTCTGAGATACAGGGCGAAATTGAAAATATTGCATTTTGGGACCCCCCTTGTATCTCTGTTATCCTTTAATGTATGCCAAGGTAACAATTGGTTCTTATACATTTTGTTACGTAGAATCCAGTGGCGTAGTCGTATTTTTGCAGTAAGCTGTCAATTTTTAGCTATAAATAATACTTATGGTTTTTTAACGGAACAACCTGTATATTTTTCTTGCGTTTGATAGGAAATTTTGTAAGTTTTACAAAAATATATAATACATGATGTGTATTTTAAATAATAAACCTAAAATCTATGCTTTCACAAAATCTGCGTGTATTACATAGCATTAGAATTACTAGGTAGCGAGTTAATGATATTAGTATATTACAAACATAGAAATTTTAAAAAGCTAAATCAATTTTAAGGCAGAATAAAACTGAAAAATTTAACATAGTATAATATAACTGCTCAAAACTGCTTTAAACCTTATTCTGCAAGCAGCTCCATAAGAAAAAGTCTAGTATGGATAGGTCAGGTGACCGTGGAGGCCATCTAATTGGTCCATGAGTACCGATCCACTTTTACGGAAAATAATTGTCTAAAAAAGGTCGAACAATTTCAGCGCGCCATCCTGTTGGAAATGTATCCTGTTAAGATGAGCTAAAGGAACATTGTCTAGTAACATAGGGATAACATCTTACAAAATTTCAAGATATCTGTTCCCTGTAAGACTGCCTTCATAAATTCTGTATTCTATTTGTTGTCCCAAAATAAAACAAGCTGCGCTAAATCCAATTCGACCTTGTTGCTCTCTTTCGAATAGCACATGATGAGTTTCTTGGGACCAATCAATACCTAGTATTATGCTTATTGAAAATACCTGCGCTCGAAAAGTAAGCCTTGTCGGACCATATTATAAATCTAGCAAAGTTATTACTAATACGAATTTGTTCCAAATACCAGCCGCAAAACAGTAAACGACATTTTGCATCCCCATGATGCAAATGGTGAACAAGCTTAATCTTATATGGCTTAAATTTACATTTGGACAATATTATTCGAACCCAAGTCCTAGGAACTCCAACCTCCTGCTCTAGGACTCTGTATGATTGTGAAGGCGTTGCTTCTATACGTGCTAAAACGTTGACTTCATCCGTATCGCGATTTTCCTTATTATACTTTTTTGGTCAGTGTTGGATAAATGATTCATGTTCTACCAAATTTTTTTTATTCGAGAGAACATTAAAAGACAAGGTTGCCTTCTTTCTGGATATCTATAAATCCAAATGATATTTAAATAAAAAATAAATTCACATAGGTCAAAAGATAAATAGGTATTCAAACAAACCTGTTGATATATAGTTGGGAAGCCTCACGGGAGTTTTCATTGCTCTCTATAAAACAGACTAACATGTCATACTTTTCAAAATGTTGATAATTTTCATTTTCAGCTATTGTACGAATACAATATTACGCAGAGAATATAAATTTTACAACAGGTCTTGACAAGCTCTTAGCGAGTGATCATTTAATTGTTCCAATAATCACGGCCTACTAATTCTAATGATATATAATACACACTATGTTATTACTCAGATTTTGTGAAGTCATAGATTTTAGGTTTATTATTTAAAATACAAACCATATATTATATATTTTTGTAAAGCTTACAAGATGTCCAATAAAATGCAAGAAAAATATACAGGGTATTCCGTTAAAAACAATAAGTTTTATTTATAGCTAAAAATTGACAGCTTATAGAAAAAATATGACTACGCCACTGGATTCTACGTAAAAAACTGCATGAGGACCAATTTTTACCTTTACCATACATTAAAGGATAACGGAGATACAAGGGGGGTCCCAAAATGCAATATTTTCAACTTCGCCCTGTATCTCAGAAATGTAGCGGGCTACGAAAGTTTTGTTTACATCAGCGTTCTTCTCACAAAAAAGTAGCACGGTATTGTGAAAACCGCAACTCTGTATCTTTACTCGTAAGTGAGATACCCCGAAATATCATCGAAAATGGGACACACTGTACAGGGAGGCCAACTAAGAATGCGAGGTACTGTATCTGGGAAACTATACATCGTAGAGGCTTGCGGAAAAAAAAGTTATACTAAAACGGCCAATACAAAAACCTGGAAAATATTTTCATGTCTCTGAAATGGCCGCTAACTGCAATCTTGAATCTAAAAAGTGATGTTTCTGTGAATTCTGCTATATTAACCTAATAAAAAAATAACTGATATTCGAAGTCGAGGATAATCTGAACTTTTTTTGTTTGGCACTTTTTGACGTATCTATAAAAATAAAGTGGTGGGGGGTATTCAAAGGTTTTCTTAAATCACACCCCGTATCTTAGAAACGGCTAAGCCGATTTTAACAAACTTGGGCGCGTTGAAAAGAGCTTTTCTTGGGCTACAGATGTTAAAATAATTGAAGTTTTGTTAGTTTCACATGTCGTCGCTAGAGGGCTTTGTTCGGTATTCCGACAGAAACGGTTAATTTTCGCAAAAAAATTAAACGTATTGGTATGACCTTTTTTCATGAACAATATCTTGTTCCTAACCTAAAATATCGGCCAAAGAAAGGTTTATACGAAAAGGACCGATTTAAAGGAGGAAGGTTTTTAATGCCCCCGTAAATGCTCGAGATGCTGACCATCACTTTGTGCATTGCTGAGGCCTCTTATGCGTAGACAAAACTGCAGCTTCAATTTCGGCTCTGAGTAGGTTATCTAGAAATTGCGATTTTAAATGTTTGTAAAATTATTCACCAGAATAGAATCACCCTTTTTGAAATTACTACGGGCAAGAAAGCAATGCTAAAAGTTATACAAAAGGCCTCTTTTTGTTTGTTTAAATGCATATTCACTATGGATATATACGAAAAATACAATTAATAGAAGCAATCAATGGAAACAGATACCTAAACAAAACATGCATAATCCTCAAATTGTCAATAGTTGTCAATACTTTCGCGTTACTTTGAGCAATTTTTGTGCCTTCAAAATGCGTTTTACGAATAATGAAGCTGCTGATATGCTTGAGGTTTATTTTGAATATCTTCAGAATGCTGCAGTAGTTAAAAGAGTTTACGTGGCTCGATATCCAAATCGGCGTCCTTGCGATGTAAGGGTTTTCCCCGATTAGTGGCGAGCTTACGAGCCAGTGGTAGTTTTCGGCCTACGTTTCAACGGCAAAGAATTGGAAGAGCACAAGAATATATTAATCGTGTACTGGGCTATATTGAAGGAAATCCTCATGTTAGCACGAGAGCATTATCCACTGAGTTCGGCATATCACGGACAACGGTTTAAAATATTTTGAAGGACCATAGGTAAGTTCTAATGGCCATCAAAATATATAGGTATTTGTTTAAACTTTTTTTGATTGCACTCATATCATGTCGTTTTGCATCAGGCCTTGAAAGAGGAAGATTTTGATCGAAGGTTAGACTATTGCTATTGGATGTTAGGCATAATACGCGAAAATAGAAAATTTTTATTTCAAATTCTTTGAACCGATGAAGCCACCTTCAGTAGTGACGGGAGAGTCAATCTGCACAATATGGATTATTGGTCTGCAGAAAATCCCCATTAGTTGCGTGAAGTTCAGCGCCAAGGACGTTGGAGTTTAAATGTATGGTGTGGCATACTGGGAGGCAGAATTATTGGGCCATATTTTTTCGACCAACCCCTAAATGGTAATGTATTTATTGACTTTTTGGTCAATAAATTATCGTTGTTGTTGGAAGATGTGCCTCTGGAAACAAAACAAAAATTGTTTTTGCAGTTGGATGGTTGCCCAACACATTTTGCTATTAATGTGCGAGAACATATTAATGCAGTATTTCAACAGCGGTGGATTGGAAGAGGAAGTCTGTTTCCATGGCCTCCGCGATCGCCAGACTTAACTTGCCTCGATTTTTATTTATGGGGGCGCTTAAAGGACATCGTGTTTCGGACTCAACCTACTACTAGAGAAGATATGAAAAACCGGATTCGTAACGCAATACGTAACATACCGAGAGCCGAAATTGAAGCTGCAGTTTTGTTTAGTCATGAGAGGCTTCAGCAATGCATTGAGCGTGATGGTCAGCATTTCGAGCATTTACGGGGCATTAAAAACCTTCCTTCTTTAAATCGGTGCTTTTTAGGGCCACAACTTACATAATAGAAACAATTCCAGAAAAATATAGTTAAAAATTTAAGGGATTTTCGTATAAAGTTTTCTTTGGCCGACATTTTAGGTTAGGAACAAGATATCGAGATGCGGTTTTAGCGAGCTTGTTTAGGCATCATTTAGCTACTTGTTCATGAAAAAAAGTCATACCAATGCATTTAATTTTTTTGCGAAAATTAACCGTTTCTGTCGGAATGTCGAACAAAGACCTCTAGCCACGACATGTGAAACTAACAAAACTTCAATTATTTTAACATTTGTAGCCCAAGAAAAGCTCTTTTCAACGCGTCCAAGTTTGTTAAAATCGGATTAGCCGTTTCAAGATACGGGGGGTGATTTGAGGAAACCTTTAAATACCCCCCCCCACCACTTTATTTCTATAGATACGTCAAAAAGTGCCAAACAAAAAAAGTTCAGATTATCCTCGACTTTAAAGATCAGTTATTTTTTTATTAGGTTAATATAGCAGAATTCACAGAAACATCACTTTTTTAGATTCAAGATTGCAGTTACGCTCCTTAGCGGCCATTTCAGAAACATGAAAATATTTTCCAGGTTTTTGTATTGGCCGTTTTAGTAATAACTTTTTTTTTGCACAAGCCTCTACGATGGATAGTTTTCCAGATACAGTACCTCGTATTCTTAGTTGGCCACCCTGTACAATAACAATTACAATTATTAAACAAAAGATTATTTCTTTGTTAGATCTTTAATGGGTACGTCAAGTTTCTATTTGTGAACTCTTTTATTGATTTCAGATTAAATTTTGTTGTCTGTTTTTTGATTATGACTTTTAGCCTTTGTCCGTTAGAGGGTGTTCAAATTTGATATCTTTAAGACAGTTTAATAGAATTAGATTTGGCTTTATACGTCTATTAAACTGTTATATTAATAGCAGGCTTATATTTGCGTTTTCAGTTTTCATATTTCATAAATTTATTTTAAATAATTTTTAAAGGTATTAACATTTACTGAGGACAATAATTGTAATTGTTATCGAAATATATACAATTATATAAAGGTAAATAAAAAATACACGATTTAATACCTGAAAGATAAATATTTTAATTAATATGCAATATAAATTGCCACCCAAAATCTCCCATACATCTACCGTAATGCGACGGAATTAAAAGAAGTGTGTAACCGTAAAGAATTTGTAAAAATGGAAATTTTATATTTCTTTTCTTTTACTTATATACTTTTTGGTTTTCAATTAACAAAAACTAAAAATAAATAATTTAATAACTATTACACATTTTTACAAATAACCATGACCAGCAACAGCCGATGGTATAAATCCTTCACGTCCATGTTTATTTCGTACCCAAAACCATCCTTTAAGATGATTACTAACAAGTACAACAACATCACCTTTACACACACTTATCGCATTTTCACCTTTTCCTTGGTAATCACAATAAACAATTAACAATGTTTGCTTAGTTCCTTTAATTTTTGCACATGCAGCCGCCTGTAAATAAAGCCTATCCACACTTTTTTCACCACAAGAACTATACGCGGTCCGTGATCTTCTACTATGACATCTACTTAAACTACATTCAGAACGTGAGCTTAATTTTTCTGTATCCGTCATATTACCGGAAGGTTTTGGAAAGACATCGGTACTATTTTCCCAACATGGTACCGGTGAATCACTTGGTGGAGGAATAATTCCTAAAACACAAATTCTTTTACTGTACAATTAGTAATGACGTACCTAATGGTAAACAAGCGGTGTAATTAACATATCCCTCTTCTGCATGTGGTGTTTGTACATAAAGCCAATTTTGATTTTTAAATACTGCGTTTACAACCATTCCTAGCGGTAATTGTATTTCAGATTGAAATCCTCCAGTTCTTGTTTGATAAAGAATTGTAGAAAATGAAAGGACGACTGGTATATTTGCTGGTTTATCGATGGTAGCCTGTAAATAAAAATCGTGTATACGTATTATAATAAAAAGGTTCGGTTTCTTCGACTTTAACTATATGTATAGATATCAAGGATGCACTTTGACCTATCGTGCAAGGTGGTTTAATTGCCATATTGACAGACTAACCATTATGTTTACAGATGGGCCGCGTACACTATGAGCTATGGCCCTCTAACTACAGGCCGGTCCCATCTTAGCCTTTTTTTTTTAATTTAACCGAAGGCATGAATTATTACCTGTAAAATACTAGAGATACTGACGATCCCTATACTTTACTTGTTTGGATTATTATTAATTTGTTCGTTTTGGCATTTTCTCAAATAAAATTCTAATTAAACCTTTTTTTTTCTTAATATCAAAAAATGCTAATAATAATGTAATGGAAATTTATGGTGATTGCCGTGATGAGATTTTGGTGCCTATGGCAATTCTGTGTGCGTGTTTATTTATTAGCGGTATTTATTTCCCATTAACAAATTAATTTGTGTTTCGATTTCATTTAACAACGAATAATTAAATATTAAGCTTTGTAAAACTGTAATTAGCATAATCGTTATGTTATTAATTATTGTGATTATTGGGTAAACGAGAAAAGGTTAGTGAATGAGTATGTTTGCATTATTATATATCGAATCGTGAGAAAGTCATAAATAATAATTGTATTTTAAAGACGTGTGCTGTAAAAAGTAGGTCTGAGTCTTCAGATTTTGAAATTCTCAATTAGTGATTAATGTGTTTGTTCACTATGATTATAGAGCAATTTAAGATAACGTTTCATAATTTTGAGCACAAAATTAAGACGATTTTTTAAGCTTTGCACAAGAATTTTATATAGTGTGGTAGTAAATTAAACCATTATTGCAATGATTTTTAAACTTAAGATACCTAAGATTGAACGGACACATTCTGTTTTCAATGTACAACAATAATTACGTTATTAAGTAACAACGGAAAATTATGTCTTTGTTAGATTTGTTATGATTTAACTAGATATATAATTGGTATGTCAAGCGTTTGTCTGTGAATTATCACTTTTAAATTAAATTTGGATTTAAGCTATATCATTTTACATTGCTAACCTTCGTCCGTTCTGTTCTGGTGTGTTATTGTTAAAGCAGTTTAATAATATTTAATCTGAACAAACACTAAAATAAAATTAGATTCCATGGTTGGCTTTTTCATATTCGTTCCCATACCTACTATAGTCGTTTTTATATTATACTTGAGTTTAACTTAACCTTACTTAACCTTCACGCCATTCCCTTGCGGGGTAGGCAAAACAATCCCTGCCTCTTATTTATTTTTCATTCACAATCTTTCTCCATGCTTTCCTATCTCCTCATACCTCCCTAGCTTCCGCAAGATTCATACATAGTCTCTGACATGCCCTTTTGTTTTTAAAACTCCTTATCTTTCTTTCCTTTATCATAGATTCTGCTACATTCAGCCAAGTTTTACGCGGTCTACTAGGCCCGGCCTTTCCCCTAATCTCACCCACATATATTTGTTTCGTTAATCTTGCGTTGTTCATTCTCTCAATGTAACCAAACCAACGTAACGTACAACTTTTATATTTATCCATCATCGTCTTTTCCTCACCACACTCCGTCATTATGCATTCATTTTTTATATTGTCCCTTCTCGTTTTACCACATGCGCTTCTCAGGAATCTCATACCCACGGCATTTATTTTTCTTTCGTGCTTTTGTGTTTGACATACCCATGTCTCACTTCCATACAGTACTGACGGGACGAATACGCCATTGTGGATTGCTCGTTTCGCAGCTAGGCTCATGCTTTCATTTCTCATTATCGTCCACTTTCCTTCCAGCATTGAGCCTTCGTCCAATCTCGCTCTCAATTGTATCATCTGTAGTAAACATTCTACCGAGATATACCATTTCGTCCACTTGTTCCACAGTTTCATCTTGCAGAGTAAATACTCTACTCTCCTTTCCACCTTCCCGATTGAACACCACAATCTTAGTTTTGTTCACGTTAACCTTTAGGTCCATGTTCTCACAGACTGTATCAAACTTCCTCAGAGCGGTTTGCAGCTCATCCGCACTGTCACTTAATAAGACTGTGTCATCTGCATACACCAGAAGTCATACATTTACGTCGGCAATCAATACACCATTTGTATCGGTACATGCTTGTCTAAGACATTTATCCATATATACATTGAACAACCACGGTGACATCACCCAGCATTGTCGTCCTACTTGCTCAATTTTAAAGTATTCAATCACACCTCCGCTCATCCTAACACATGCCGGACTACTGTTGTATACTGCCCTTATTCCATTTATTAGACATTTATTTACGCCTATTCATTTAATATTTCCCACAGCTTCTTCCTATTCACTCTGTCGTATGCTTTCTTCAGATCTACAAACGCACCGTACAACTTCCTTTTTACCTTTAAACACTTTTCGATCACCTGCTGGAGAGCAACTATCTGATCGACACATCCTCTCCCTGGCATGAAGCCACCTTGCACATCCCAAATCTTAGTTTGTGTAGTTTCTCGTACTCTATCAATCAGTATTCTTCCAAATACTTTACCAGGCACGCTGAGCAAGCTTATTCCTCTGTAGTTCTTACAATCACTCTTGTTCCCCTTACCCTTATACAATGGTACAATGATCGCGCTCTTCCAATCACTCGGCACTTTTCCATACATAATGCATACATTGAATAATACACACAACCTTCGTATAAGCTTTGCACCACCATACTTGAGCATTTCACCAGTGATTTCATCTACGCCTGCTCCTGGCCGTTTTTAACCTTCCTACCGTTTTCTCTACCTCATTTATTCCAATATCCTTCTCAGTTTCATTCATCAATTCATCTATATTCTGCTTATTTAACCCTTTAGTCTTACTTTCCTCACTATTGTACAGCTTTCCGAAATATTCTTGCCAGCATTTCCTCACTTCACAATCGTCCCATATTATTTCGTTTCTAGTATTCATCACTCCTGCAGCGTTCTGTTTTAGCCCACGTTTTGTATTTTGACCCATTTCCAGAAGAGTTTATTGTTTCCTTCAAAATCATTCTGCATTTTCTCTCCTTCCACAGCCATTACTTCCTCTTTACTTATTCTCACTGCCTCCTTCGCTTCTTTATTTCTTAATCTGTACACCTCATACAATCGCTTCTTCTCAGTCTCATTTTTTGCGGCAATCATTGCCATGTACGCATCTTTTTTCTTACATACTGCCTTTTTTACCGACTCATTCCACCAAGCACATTTTTCTGTCTACCTGCAGTCGGCCTTCCACACGGCACAATTGACAACACAGTTTTTCAAACATATCCATGCACTTTCAACGTCAGTGTCTTTTATTTGTTTGTTCCACACTGTTTCAGTCACATTCAACTCTTTACCCACAGCATCTGCGTATTTCATTCTCTCACCATTATCCACTAGTTTGTCAACCCTAATTCTGGACGTTCACACTACGTTTGCTTTTCTTTTCCAGACCCACTTTTGCCCTAAACACACTTTCGATACAACCAAAAAGTGGTCCGATCCACACTCCGCTTCGCGCATTACTTTTGTGTCTTTCACCAGGCTTCTAAGCCGTTCATCATACACTATCAAGTCTATCATACTTTTTGATTCACCTCTTTGCCATGTATACATATGCACATTTTATGTTTAAACCACGTATTGAATACAAACAGGCTTCTCTCCACACAGATGTTCAGCAGGTGTTCACCGTTCTCATTAACTTGTTGGTCTCCGAACTTTCGTAGAACGCGTTCACTATGTTCTCTTTGTACACCCACCCATCCGTTCATATCTCCCACTATAATCATTCTTTCGTTTGGCTTACATACGTTCAATACGTTCTCTACTTCATTTCAGAAGTTCTCACGCTCCTGGTCTCTTTCTCCATTCACCGGTGCATAGCATGCAATAAGAAAAATCCTTCGAAACTCCACTTTTATTCTAACCCATATTACCCGGGAGATACCAATTCGTACACATCTTTTCGCTCTTTCACTTACTCCTTTTGCGCCATGCACTTCCGTCTCAACTCCTGACCATAGTGCCAGGCTGCCATCCTCCATCTCCACAGCATCCTTTCCTTTGCGCTTTGTTTCCGATACACACAGAATATCAAGGTGTGTTTCGTACATTACATTGGCAATTACAAATTCTTTACCATGCATACCTCTAACATTCCACGTACCGACTCAACATTCATTCCTTGCACAGTCGTCAGCAACGGGGCCTGTCTGTTTCGACCTTGACCGCCCCTTGTAGCCAGGTCGATCCGAGGCAGTTGTATTGTTTTCTTGAGTAATATCATAGCGAGCAGACCGGTTACTGGCCAAATCGTGCCCCGGACGATGTACCATTCCCTACTAACGGTATCGTCCTACTACCGGACAGTTATTTGTCTACTGAGTTTTCATATTTTATATATTAGTTCTTTTAAACTATTATCATTTACGGAATACGATAGATATTATAGAAACGTTTAAATTTTTATAAACATCTGTTCTGCAACAACACATGATCTTCCAACCTACAAAAGGGAAAATGAAAGAAATGAAATCATGCATTTTTTTAGGATTAATTATAGATTGACGTATAATAGCACTATTTTATAACCATAGATATATTTCTGCCGTTTGGAAGGTAAAATTTTGGATGTAAAAAACGTAAAACGTTAAATTTACAACCTTCGGGTGTGAATTGTCCATTTTACAATTTGAAATTGTTAATAAATTAGAGATTTAACCGATTCTCACATTTTTACCATGTCTTTTTTTAGGATTTTTGTGCTGGAAGCTGCAAAAAAAGACACAGACACAGACACAGGCGTAAACACAGACACACACACACACACGTGCACGCTCGCACGCATAAACACACATACAAACGCGCGCACGCACCGACGCACATATACGCAAGCACGCACGCACACACTCCTATACATGCCTTTTGAGATGGCCTTCGGAATTGTTGTCAATATACGTTTTAGGTTAGGTCAATGCTCGCGTGCGTGGTTTCGTGTTTGCTTGTTTGCATGCTTGCGTGTCTGCGTGTTCGTGTTTTCTCCTGTGTTTGTGCCTGGGTCTGGGTCTGAGTCTGTGCTTGTGCTTGTGCTTGTGAATGCGTTTGTGTTTGTGTTTTGTGAAACCTAATTTCATAGGTACCAATTTAGAAAGCTTGAATCGCGTTAGGGTGCTGTCAATTTTGGCTAATTGTAAAATTTCTGTTTTTTAAATACAACATCCTGTATATTATGCGGTATTAAAATAGAGAATTAAGAGACAGATTCAACTATATATGACAATAAGGTTGGCAGAAGCTGATTTCAAATCAATAACCTAGACTAGCATTTAGTTTTTGTTTTTGAATTAATTCGAATAAGATTGGCCGAAAATGATTTCAAATCAACATCCTAGACTTGCGCCTTGTTTTTGCTTTTGTATTAAATCGAATAAGGTTGGCAGTAGCTGCTTGCACTTGGCTTTTGTGTTAAATCGAATAAGGTTTACAGAGACTGATTTCAAATCAACATCCTAGACTTGCACATTGTTTCTGTTTTTGTATTAAATCGAATAAGGTTGGCAGAAACTGATTTTAAATCAACATCCTAGAGTTCGATACTGTTTTTTTTGTGTTAAATCGGATAAGGTTGGGAGAAGCAATTATCAAAAATTGGGGATAAAAGTCGACTTCTCTGTCTTTTATGTAATTACCTGTTTTTTTCCAAAACATTGTATTTGAATAGTGAAGGGATGTTATTGCTGATTACATAACTGGGAAATCCCCACGCCGTATACATAAAAGAACCTGAACGTTCCGTGTTTTCAAGGTTTGTTTGCTTTTCATGTAATTAGCTAATTACGGGGTTTTTCCAAGTACCTCAGAGGCATTTGAATAGTGAAAGGGTGTTATTCCCATTACATAACGGGTGAAATCCAGAAAATAATTATTTTATATTAATGATTAGGCAAAACCGTTAAGTACTTTATGTTGAAGTTATTTCTATATTACTTTAGGACTTAAAATTGGGTTGTAATTAAAAATTTGTTGGCATGATCCATCAGATAGTCCTCCAGGGCTGGAGTACCAAAAAAAAACTCTTAATATTGCTAAAACGGTCTTAATTACGGGGTGAAGATAATAAATACGTCATCAAGGGTTGGAAATGGTGCCTGAAAAGAAGCCTGCAATGAACATACGTAACAACGGTTGCATACTCTCCAGGGACTGGAATTAAAAACTACACAGGGCGAATGTGCGGAGGCTGGACTATTCTAGCCCCACTCGAAGGTCCGGATCAAAGACTGCAGTGGCTACTTTGGATATATGTATTTTAATTAATTCAAAACAATTCGTTGTGCATGTGCAAATTGTCTGCCCATATTCGTTCAGATACCTAATTCATAAAATATTTGAATATATATATATATATATATATATATATATATATATATATATATATATATACAGCGACCACCACAAACTTGGACACATGGGAAAAATTTTCTTTATTGCAATTTCTGAAAAACTCTATTAGCGGTTCGTTTCTGAATGTCTGACAACCAAAAAATCCATTGAGACATTTGTCACGTGACCATAGAATTGTGCGAGAATTTTGAAAAATGTTAACTGTGATGCTGAAAAATGCATCAAATCGACAAGATATCGAAACATTGTATTAAAAAAATGTATTTAGAATGCAACAAAGACTCCATACACCAATTTTCAACCAAATCAGAAGAAAAATAAAAAATACCATTTATTCCCCTCTGCTTTTATTACGAAACATCATAAAATCTTGTTTTACCTGGAAATTGTTTTAATAACATAAATTACATAATTTTAGTTATCTTAAACTGCGAGGTGCACTTTAAAGAGCAATAATTTTCATCCTTATAAGCCGAAATATTTGATTTTTCCAAAGCCAACTTATTAAATTCAAAAATATCGCTAATTTGAAATGTACTAACAACTATTAAATTTTTGCACGATAGGACGATTTTAGTTAGTTACTGGGTTCGTTGAGAGATCAGATCAGAATGTTGTTTTTACTGGTGACTAGGATACACAAGTCGGGTAAGTAATTCACTTACCGTGCATGTAGCGCGGTAAGTAAAAATGTATATATTTCACAACAATAAGAACAAAAAATTTGGACATTTCTATTTAAAACGTCACCTTTGACTTTTCGTTTATTTAGTAGAAATCAAATAATTTAAATTGTGGTAAATTTAATACAATCGTGCAAAAAACAGTATGAGCATCACGAACATTAAGGGTTGTACCGGTCTCCCGCCAAATTGGAACATGGCCGTCGACCGGTAAACATCCCTTACTGTTCTTGATACTTAATATACTATTAATAAGGGTAAATAATGTGTTGTTAAGTTTTAATTACAAATATTAGTTCGTTTACATTTTATTTACCGGTTTAAAATATTAGATCAGCTCATGCGCTATAGGACATGAAAATAGATTAAATTACTGCCGTTGGGGATTGCAACAACCACATAATTTTTTTAATAAAGTTTTGAAGACAGACCAATCTCCTTTTCATAACAATTATTTGGTAAATAGACATAATTGTCATTATTATCCCAGGGAAAACCCACATATAATTAGATACAGAAACAATTAGCATCGATTGAGTCTCAATGTTTGGGCTGGTATTATTGGCAACAGATTATTAGGACCCTATTTTTTGGAAAACATTTAAATGCAGTAAATTATTTAAATTTATTGCTACCATGGATTGAAGAGAACATCCCATTCGCTAATGAGGAAATATGGTTCCAACAAGATGGCGCTCCTGCACATTCGGCTCGTGATGTGGCGGAGTCTTTAAATCAGCAATTTCCTGATTATTGGAAAGGTCGTTATGGGCCTATCAGATCGCCAGCTAGATCACCCGATCTGACTTTCATGGACTATTTTTTATGGGGCTACATTAAAAATGAAGTTTATAGAACATCGCCGACTACTGCAGAAAATATGAGGGAAAGAATTCAACAAGCGTTTCGTAATGTAACTCAACAAATGTTGCATAATTTACAACGTTCCTACAGACAACGATTGAATCAGTGCATTGAGAAAAGAGGAGACTTGTTTGAACCTTATTCATAATTTTTTTTTACACATTTGCATATGTTTGACTTACCTACTTCTTGTTCTTGTTAATTATTTGTTTATTATTTCAATAGTATATAGTTCATTGTTAAAAATATTTAATAAAATTAATTATTAATATTACTAATCAGGTATTCTGACTTGAAATCATGGCACTCTATTAAATCGTTACGTTATAAAATAGTTATAGAAAAATTAAAAAAATGGAAATATTTTAAAAACTATAAATTTTAGCGGTACCTATCAATGTATTTAGATAAAAGTTAGGTTTTTAAGAGTACTATTCTCTCTCCTATTCAATATATCAATAAAACGTTTACATCTTTTCAAAGCCTATACCTAGCTTAATTATATTCCTGAACTAATTTGTCTCAACTTAGATAATAAACCTATAATAAATTTTTATTGCTAACCTTACATTCAGGAAAAAAATGCATTTTTGTTAAATAACTTGGCAACGTTGCATATATATATATATATATATATATATATATATATATATATATATATATATATATATATATAATATACATCGTTGAAAAGCTTATTCATTAGGCTATACAAAAATATAATGATATACAGGGTGTTTCATTTAAAATAAAAAGTTGATACCCCCCACTACTTTTACGAATCACCCAGTAGGTGCTAAAATATTTTTAAGTTGTGCACGTGTTGGAATCATACAGGGTCGCTGTTAACGATGGAGCCAAAGCTCTAGTGCTGGAACGGTTCAACATATAAAACCCAAAATTTCTGAATTGAAACTAAATGTATTTGCGCATGTTTTTGGACAAAAAAATTTTTAATTAAAAAATTTTAAGCATGGCCGCCATCTTGATTTTTTTTAAATAGCAACATAGGTCATTTGAAAGGGTTTAACACCCTGATTACAAAAATTTATCACACATGGCGTCTAAACACAACAGAAAGGGCATTACATACGTTTTTCTAATAGGAAGCATAGGAGGCCATGAATGTGGCACAAGACGTCAATATAACAACTTTGTGTCAAGAATTATGTATGCTTATATAAACTTAACCATTTTATTGAAGCATTATAACAATTAATAGAAACTCTGATACATTTATTTTAGATTTATCAAAAAATAATTTATAAACAAAATAATTTTATAAGGAAAGTAAACATAGCACATACATACACAGAAAGGACATTACAGACGTTTTTCTAATAGGAAGCATAGGAGGCCGTGAATGTGATACAAGAGTTCAAATGTTACCATTGACTTCTAAACTATTTATTTATTGTCGATTTAGTTGTAAAAGGGTCTGGAATATTAAAATAATTTGTTAAATTGAATGAGTTCAAAGTAATTTGGAATAATGAATCAATTGACCAAAAGTGAAAGAATTCAAATACTTATGATGATTGGGTATGGAGAAAGAAAACGTACGCACCACTGCGTCTTACAACTTAATCGACAAGAAATATGGAATTGTGACAGTTTAAAACTCAATAATAAGATTTGAACTCTTGTGTCACATCTACGGCCTCTTACCCTTCCTATTAGAAAAACGTTTGTAATGTCCTTTCTGTTTTGTTTAGACCCCGTGTGTGATACAAGTTTGTTTGTTTAACAGTTAGGTAAACGTTACGTTTATTTTAATTATAATTTAGTTTTGTTTATAATTTATTTTTGATCAATGTAAAATACATGTAAGATAGGATTTACTTAAATTGTTATATTGCTTTAATAAAATGGTTCAAATTGACATAAGCATACATAATTCTCTACACAAAGTTGCATATTGACGTCTTGTGTCACATTCACAGTCTCCTAGGCTTCCTATTAGAACAACGTTTATATCCTTCCTGCTGTGTTTAGACCCCATGCGAGATACAATTTTGTAATCAGGGTGTTACACCCTTTCAAATCGTGTATCAAATGACCTATGTCGCTGTATAAAAAATCGGCGGTCAAACTTCAAATTTTTTAATTAAAAAATATGCGCAAAAACTTTAGTTTCCTAATTAAAAATAAAATTATTATTAATTTTATTAAATACATAAATAAAAAGTTTACCTGGAGTAGAATTCGAAACTACGACCTGTACTTTGCTAAAGTGCCGCGCTAACCAACTGCGCCATCGAGATTCAAGCCCCAATCGATGTAAATTTTGTCTTTATGTATGTAGAACTGATGTAAATTCTAAATATAATATTACAATAGATTTAGTTTCCCTTCGGAACGTTTGGGTTTTGTACTCTGAACCGTTTAAGCACTAGAGCTTTGGTTGCATCTGTAAAGCAACCCTGTATATATATATATATATATATATATATATATATATATATATATATATATATATATATATATATGTGTGTTAGTGTGGCACCAATTGGAATTTGGCACAGTAGGCGCCACCGGTGAGTAGGTATGCCTGGTATTATTGGTTAGTGTAGTTACAAACGTACTTTTAACACATCAAATTTAACGAACTATAACACTTATTAATTATTTTCAGGAGTGTTTGGAAACAAGCAGGTATGATCTCTTTGCGGCCTCGAGAAGATATCCACAAGAATCAGGCGCTGAAGGCCAGCTGTAAACTTGTGCCGTTCGATCCAGGTTGGTCAGCCATGCTTTTGCTGATCCAGGCCTCAGCTTACCACTAAAATCACCAATTGTTTTCAATAAATGAGGCATCATATAATTCTTGACGTCACCCGTTGACTACTCTGGTGTGCTAGTTCTCGAGCTATTCACGACTTGTTGTTGCAATATGCTCATCATTTGTGCGTTTTGTTGCATTAACGCAGCAATCGTGTCCATAACTTTGCTGAAATCTTGATTAACACTGGATCGAGGCACAGAAGGCGAACTTCTTGTATTTTCTTTGTTTCCACCCGTAACAGAAACATCATCTCGTTCCGTATTAACAGTCGCCGCAAAGCGTTCAAAATCTTCATTTCTATGACCGCTGTTCATTTTCATTCAGTTCAATTTAAAACACCACACGTGTTTATAACCTCCAAAACTACTTGTTTTTGTTAATGTCTTCAACTCACAATAACTTCCATAAATCTCCATCAACTTCAACCCTAGTAAACCTCACACCTGAGATTGTAAGTTTAGCCGAGCAATAAAACGTAAAGTTTCGGCGATGACAAAAGATTTTTGTTGTAGGGCACACAACAACACAGCTTCAAACATAATCATAATAATAACCGAAACGCAAACTGCCTAAACATTTCCTACCAGCTGTAACATATTGGCGCGAAATTCAAAATTTAAAAACGATTGCCTACTATATATATATATATATATATATATATATATATATATATAGCTTTCTTGTTTGTTAATTTGTTAGATAGCAATCAAAGGCAGAGCTTTTAACCTTTGGAGTGTATTTTATTTATTTGTCTTGGAGCGTATCAATTTCAGATTTCATTATAAGAGAAGAGACGCGCAATGTAGGGTCAAGGTAAGTTCACCTTATTTTCACTATCTAGACAGTGCTCGTATTCTGTATTAACGTACATTTTACCTGATTTAATTAAATATTAAGGTAATCCCCACGAAGGCGAATTTTATAAACGTCAGCAAAATTTATATTACAACCTATCTGTCCCGTTGGGTTTAGTCGGGCTCTCTGAATTGAGTGTCACGACCCTATTTATCACATAACAAGGGCATTCACGAACGAAAGAAGAAATTCATTGTTTTTGTTAAAATATTTAGAGTTATGAGCAAAAAACATGTATACGTTACTTCATCATCTAGGTAGTGTTTGTGGTTTAAGGTATTCTTATACGAGTGTGATATATCAAAGCTTTGGGGAGGTATTCGGACCTGCAAATGGAGTTTCAAAACTCAACACTGTTTCTAAGCTATTTAGATTTTACTCTGTGCTATAATTCAAACACACGTACTCTGATGTCTTTAGGTTTGAGAAAGTTTGTAGTAAGTTCGTGTGATAACTCACATTTTTAAAATTTAAAAATCTTCAAAAATGTGCTAACATTAAAAATTTACCATTTATGTTCAAAATAAGTAAATAGAAATGAATTAGTACCATTGAATTACAGTTAAAATGCCGCTAGAATGTTTCCAGGTCCAGTATAAGTTTAAAGAATAAATCCCTGAATTTAGGTGGGCTATAATGAATTTGATATTTAAGGTAAAAGACAACAATGATTTCTGACGCCATCACTGTGCAATAATCAGTCAACAAATCTAGATTTGGATAAAAATTGCTGGACACGATGGAAAAATCCGGAAGTAAAGGTTTCGATGACCTCAGACCAACAACTGCTGAATTTAATACTGGTTAAGATAAGCACCGATAGAGTAAAATGATTTTACAATAAACATTACTCTAAACTATGTTATGCTAACAATTAATACTGCACCTACTCAACGAAAAAAGCTTTCATTGCGGAACGTGTTATTCGAACTATTATCATGACATATAATACGTTTAACTGTAAGGAAAATACTCATAGATTGGTATAAAAACTGTAGCGTAAAATTATAACGACCGCAAACAGAACTACCGGAATGAAGTCAGTTGATCTCAATAATGATATGAATAATTTTATGAGTACTTAAGCTCATATTCTCGTGTTTCTAGTGTACAAAGCCTTTGAATCTCTTGTTTTCATTACAATTGATTAAAGTGACGATAGTACCTAAAATCACTTTTAAAATTCGTTTTCTTATATATGTGTGATGTATTAAAATAGTTTTGTTAGTTTACGATGAATCAAGATTTGCAAACCAGGTTTTAAAATTAAAACTGGTTTTTAGGTATTAACCCGTTGAGAAACTTCGCACTATAACTCAAACAGATTTTTGAATTCTTAAAATCTGTCAACCTTTTATTTTTATTATTTTATTAAGGTGATGTTTTGTACCCAAAGACGGTATTTTTAAATTTTGTTTTCTTGTACCTGAGTGATCTATTAAAATTTATCAGATTTTTACGAGGAATTCAGATCTGCAAGAGGAGTTTGAAAACTGCTTCTGAGCTACTTAGGTTTTAAATAACCTTTATCACTGCGTGGAAGGCTAAGTTACATTTTAGGTGTAGTCTAATGGGGAAACAGCTTTTGTGGTATTTGAGAAATAATGTAAATTTTTAGATATTTGAAGGCGTTTTCGAAATAAAAAAATAACATTTTTATCTTGGAATACAAAATTCCGTTTGCTATTTTAAGTCAGGTGCGTCTGTTATTTATTCATTGCGATAACGAGTTGAAATAATGCGTCATCGAAGATTATATAAAAGCGAGTATAGATTGCGGTATAGATAATCGATGTAATTACAATATAAATGAAAATATTACAGCTTTATACAAAGTCGATAATTATTCGGCGATTCCTTTATCGCTTAATTGGTGATAACGTGAAAAAGGTAAAGACATTGGGTCGTACGTAAATGGTTAACTAAGGTTCAATGTTTTGTGTTAAAATTTTAGCGTGCAACTAATGTACATAGTTTCAAGCTGTGAAATGAAATTTGAGGACTTTTAGTTCGGTTTGGATTGGTTTGAGCAGTTGCAATTTGTCGTGGCCTTTCATTCGTTTGTTTAACCTTCCGAAATTGTAGCGGGAAAGAGACTTCGCTTTGAGTTATCGAAGGGTAAAGTAACAGCATCAGACTCCCGGGTTTACTTTGGATTTTGAGATAAGCACCCTTATATTTCGGTATGCCGACGATTAAGACGCTGTTTTCTTGTGAACGAGGTCTGCTGTTGTGAGTGAGAAAATAGGACAGCACAAATCTGAACTACTGCATTCTAGTGACTATCTTTAAAGACCAACTGTGAATAACAACTTAATTTCTGATGTGCAAATTAAAGGGATTCAGTTTGAGGAAATTTAACGGTTCCATGTTTAAAGAGATTTTGTTAAAGCTCAATTTGCGTTCTGTTTAGAACGCTTATTGCATGTTTATTTTTACTGGATGGTTATGTTCATAACGTATAAAAACCGGATTTTCTGCAATTCAAAATGTTATTAATACTATTGTGGGTTTAAAGATACTGTGTTCGCATTAGCCCTGATGACTATCACATAAATGTAATTTTGAAAGGTGCTGGCAGTTTTAAAGCGTTATAACAGGTATAGGTGCATAATATACTTTTGGGATACATTTGGAATAAGGTAGTAATTAAGTAACCGGCATGTAGCCACCCTTTTTTTCGCAGGCGTGCTTCTGAAAGTAGATAGGGCGAATTTAAAAGTTGTGTAGATTACTTTCATCGATAATTACGAGTTTATAACGCAAAATTGCTGAATCCTGTACACATTTTTGCTACACATTTTATTTCTATTTAGTAAATATATTTTTGCAAAGCTTTCCTCTGTTCTTATTTGTAAAGATACAACCCTTCGGTGTATTGATTTAATTCAGGTTAAGTTTTCAGTGAGTTTAAGAAGCCAATCGGAGGCTTTTCACTTTTAACTGAGAAAATTTCAGGGAGCGAGATTTTGTTCTAAGTAAACCAGCCGTGCAGCGAGTTAACGATAGAGTAAACTGGTGCTTTATGGATAAACTCTGTAAATAAAATGTATTTATCATGCTATATGGCTAGTAAGTGTGCACATTTTAGAATTATTCTTGACTATACAGTGTTGCAAAAAAGTAGGGAAAGGGGACCAACCTGTATATCACTCGATTTTTTTTATTTTACGTGCAATTATAAAATTTGAAAACGAGGAAGACAAAACATTAATTAAATACTAAACACTAACATAGATATAAATTATGTCCAACATAAGCAGGATCATTCAGTAGTTCAATAGTTACTAATGAGTTCTTAAAATATGTTCGAAAAGGTGTCGGTTTTGCTGAATACATACATTTAGCCGTTTTATTATGTTTTTCATCTCCCAGTATCTACAGTGTTATCGTTCCATAAACGTCTCGTATCATATTTTCTTTACCTTCTTTTGTAGTGGGAGATGTCATATAGTACAGAGTGGAACAAAAGCCTGGAAACACTCAATTATCTCGTAAATTGTTGGTCCGAATTGTACAAAATTTGGGATAAGCCTATTTTGGGATACGAAGATTCCAGATTTGACATTTGCAATGTTGTCAGATTTGCCGTTTCTCTGATATTATTAGTCACTCTGTGTATGCAGTCATTATTGGAATCACCAGTTTACTTTACCGAATCGTTAACTTACCCGGTACAAAGTTGAAGTAAAAACAAAATTACAAATAAGGTCAGACGCTCCTAAGAGTGCAAAATATAGAGATTTAATGCTATACAGATATGTGCTGATTTTTAATAAAACCCGCCACTAGGATGTCTTGTCCCTCTAGTTATAGTTTCAGTCAGTTATGTCGGTTAAGGTAAGATAATGCAGAATTATACCATAGATTTTGTATTTTAAAGAGATACTGTGTTGCCAATACTCGAAACCAAAATTTTCATGGACATAATAAGCATTTACACGGACGTACTTCTTCGTTAAGAAACGGAAAAGTGTTATGGTGTGTACCAAAACAAAATCGTTTTTCACCGAGAAGTAAAGAAGTGATAAGTGGATTGTGAAGTGTGAATATTTTGAATGAAAATAAATTTCATCCAAAAAGAATGTGCAATACTGATTCCCTTAACTAGAAATGTGACAGTGATGATAATAATTTATGTGTGGAAAATGGAGAATGGAATTTCTATAACCTGTAATTCAGAGGGGTTGGATGTTAAGAATATATTTTAAAAAATGTAAGGGAGTTAAATAAAAGGGTACTAAACTATGTTTAATACATGTTGATTATACATTTAACCTTAAACATATTGAGAATTTCTAAATTATTTAAATAAATCGATGCAAAAGATTCCCAATATGCAGGGTGTACCGGTTAACAATGCCAAACCATATACATAGTGTGGATCTTGTTAGCACTAATGTGTTTTATGTCAGTGTGTGTATGTGGGTGGTGAGTTTGTGTGCGTTCTTGTTTTCTCGATATAATTTAATTGTTTGTCAATAACTGTCAGCGATATTATAACACAGTTCTCAACCTCTGAAGAAACTACGAAGAAATGTGGTTCTTAAATGATCACAACTTTGTCGAATGAACAAAATACTCTTAACCAAAGTCACATACATAAAAACTGCAACACTATGATTTTTTTTTAGGATTGTGGACCTGAACAGGCTAAATTTGGCCTATCGTGCTAAAGCACTCAGGAACACTTAGGAGGATGGATAGAGGGATAATGAATTGCCAATAAATGCCTATGAACAGCTACCTTAAATTTTCTCATATCATAAGTGAGAGGAAAGCAAGAACTGGGGAGATCATTCCATAGTTTAGAAGCCGTGTAGAAGAATGTGGATTGCGCCCGTTTGGTACGACAAGTGGAGATTTGTACTGCATACAGATGATGTGAATGAGTGAACCTGGTGTTTCTCGCAAAGATAGCCCAAGATGGTATCAAAAAATTTAATTCAGCAGCACAATAGCCGTTTTAATAACGATAATACAAAGAAAGAACTGAAACCATGCTTCTATGCTCAAGGGACTGTACGTGAGATGTTAAGGACGGGTCATTTATAGGCTTAATCGCTCTCTTTTGAATACGATCAACGATATCGAGAGCGTATTGGGGAGCACTAACCCAGAGGTGCGAATTGTATTCCATGAGGCCGAATTTGGGCCTTATACAGCAGAAAGAGTTGTCGAGAGGTAAAGTACTACTTAGATCTGTACAAAACGCCTATTTTACGAGCAGCTGTTTTGGTAGCTGACAGAAGATGGTCAACCCATGAGAGATTTGAAGATACAGTCATACCCAATAGAGTCTGAAAACTTAAGAACTGAGCCATTCATACTTACAACAGGAAATGATCGATCTTTTTTGGCGGACACAAGGCAATACTGAGTTTTGATAGCATTAAATTTAACTAGATTACTGCTTCCCCATTCGAGAATACGTTGAATGTCTTTGTTGATTGAATTTGCCATTTCAGCTTTAATTTTTTGATTTGACATAGAAGATGGATTATCACTATGAGTAGACTGAGATGAACTACAGTGAAGAGTGCTATCGTCAGCAAAGCAATGAATTGGGTTAGTTGTTGAAGATGTAAGGTCATTTATGTACAGCAGAAAAAGTGTAGGTGATATAACAGATCCCTGTGGTACGCCAACGTTAATGCTAACTTCTTTTGAAAAAAATCCATCAACTACGACACGTATTCGTCTTTTATCAAGGAAACTAGAAACCCAGTTGATGAGCGTATCATTTAACCCAAACGAGGTGAGTTTGGCAAGTAAACACTTATGCCAAACTTGGTCAAATGCCTTTGAGATATCTAAAGCGACTACAACTGTTTCACCGGACTGCTCTACTGTATTGTTCCAAACTTGGGTCACATATGAAAGAAGATCACCTGTTGAACGACTTTGCCTAAACCCATATTGGTGGTCAAAGGTGAAACCTAAATGTCAAAAATATTTTTGAAAAAATCAGCTATGGTCAGCAAAAGAAAGAGAATTAGCGTCAGCCATGTATCATAATTCTACTGCTTTCTATAATTTCGTGAAAGACGGTTTAAAGTTAACGTTATCTTCGAAATCGAAAAATGCATCATAATTAACACTACGTCAGCTAAATTCTGGTACTAACACGTATTTTTTTGAAAAATTAGGAATTAAGGCACGATCACTGCCTGAAAGTGAAGAGCAGTGCGCCCTTTTATTGAAATAAATACCCCTTAAAAGAGGTCTAGAATATAAAAACAGGGTATAGTCGAAGGGCTCGAAGACATAGGTCACGTTGGAAGACACTATAATATTGAAACTAATACTCTGGTATTTATGGCAGATTGATGATGACCATCCCGTATGTTTAAAAGAAGTTTATGTTCAGCATTTAATAAAAAGAATCTTTTTGAAAATGCGACACCATTTACAAAATGAAGATGAAAACAATTCAAAAGCTACATCTTTGAAACTGCCAAAAACGAAAACTTTAGTTTTGAATTTAGCTTAGAGCGTTGTGCAGCGTGTGCTTTGTGATTACGTGATGAATAAAATATTGAAGTAATTCAATTGTACAAAGTTTTCTCATTTTTTTGACGGGTAGTTGTATATTAACAAACCCGAGTGGATAATTTTTGCACGCAAAATAATACGGCAGTGGTGATTTGATTAAAAACTCCATCTGATGTCGTAGCAAACATAGTTATTATAGTGATATGTTATTGAAGAATATTTTCTTACATGTGTAAAACTTCTTAAAACACTTGTTACAAAATTCCAATACAACCTTAATAATTACAGGACGTTGCAAGAAACATAAGTATTTTTAATACACCATTTACTTAAGTGTAAGCTAATTAAAAAAAACTTAAAGTGGATATTTCAAAATTATTATTAATTTTATTAAATACATAGATAAAAAGTTTACCTCGAGTAGGATTTGAACCTACGACCTGTACTTTGCTAGTGTACTGCGCTAACCAACTGCGCTATCGAGATTCAAGCCCCAATCGAAGTAAATGTTGTCTTTATGTATGTAGAACTGATATTACTGAAATCAGTTAAAACAGACCAAAAAGCATTTAAATAGCATACATAAAGAAACGCATTGTTTGATACTATTTTTTACCACTAAAAAATGTTAAGAATTGCTTGTTTTGAAAATGCTACTAGATAGTGCAAAACATTGTAATTTTAGATTACGTAAACGTGTATTGACAAAGTGAAACACTTTATACATAAAGCTCTTTTGGAAAAAGAAAAATTAAATAACAAAAACACAAAAAACCGAATTAAAAAAATAGTTTTTCTTCTGAACGCCATAGGGAATTAAAAAGATATAAAATTAAAATTCTATGTGGCCTTGAAAGATCGTGACGTCAGACAATATGATTTTTGTCAGTTATTAAAACAATGCACAAACGTAACGTAAAACCATAATAAAACTCCGATAAACTAGGCGGCGATTGCCGCCGCTGTTGCATTGAAATATGTAAGTCATATGGTGTGACATTAGACATGCTTTTAAATACTTTATGAAAATCGATAACCTTTAAAAATTAATTACGAGGGAACTATTTATATAAGCATCTTACTTTGTATATCTTCTTGTCTAGCATATGGAATTCTTCTTGTAAATGTCCTATTTTAAATTATATACAGGGTGTACCAACTAAGACGCTTCGGATCATAGTTCGCTTACCATACAAGATATCGAAAAAAATCTAAAATCAAAATTGTTCCATGTTGATAAAATATTTCTGGTCTCCAGTGTTGTGCCCTATTATAGTGCCATATGAAACTTATGTTTTTTTAAGTGGAACACCCTATATTTTATTACAAATTTGCAAAGTGCTCGAAGCGTAATTATTTTTTTATGTAACATGCTATGCTTCTAACTTTAGCGGTTTCGCTGCTATATTCTTTTTCCTCTCAGTACGACCACTTTGGTAAAGTTTTGAAAGAAACTAAGTTGTATCGGCACTTAGATTTGGATATCATCACATAATTTTTGATTGGCTTTCGCAAATTGTCATATTTTTAAAAAATTTGAAAAAAATTACAGCGTTGGATAACTCCAAGTTTTCCTTTGGTACCATAAAAATCACGCACTCCATTACAAAATTTGAGAGAGAAAATAAGCTGTAACGCCAATTTGTAAAAAAAATCCTTTTCCAAACCCAATTCTGCCATGATAAAACAAAAAAACAATAAATGTGGTCAATATGGTGCTTGTTCTATGTTTCAAAGAATGTTAAATATATTTACAACTACTTAAATGAAAAAATACGGATAGAATCCTGAAAATCTAGTAACTTGGATTGATTGTTTGAATGACGACCTTCCCGTTGGAGGCATAACCGCAACCTCGACTCGCAGGCCTTAGACGCGTGAATCTTCTCCCTCTTATTCTCAGCAGTAGTTACTACAGTCCCATAGACCTTGTTTTTGATATAACCCCAGAGTAAGAAATCAGGGGTAGAGAAGTATGGTGAGCTTGACGGTCACCTTACCGGACCCTGCGACCAATCCATCAAAAGTCGTCACAAAGGAGTCTTAAATAACCGTGCAGGTGCCCCTCGATAAATTAAGCATCCAGAATGTGTTTTCCCAGTATGCAACCCCAAACATTGAGCGACCACCTTTGCTAGTGGTTTCCCATTCGTGCGGGTTTTCATCGGGGCAATAATGAAAGTTGCGGCGATTGACTACCTCATTCTTATGGAACGTCGATTAATTCGGAAAATAACATGCGCATAAAATAGAATTCCTGTTGGTCGATTCTGTAGATAGTCCACCTACAGAAATCCGACTTTACAATTTTGAGGTTGCCACACCTGGAGCAGTTGAATTCTGAACGGATGGAACTTGTACTTTTAAAGAGTACGATACACAGAACGCATTGAAATAATTGTGTTTTTACTAATTTCACGTACACTGCTATAGGTATTGCAACAGTCGCCTAAAGAACTTGCAATTAATATTATTCTAACAAAACTGGCGTCTTTCTAACGCTCCTTGCTCGTTTGAAACTCCCGGTACTTTTTAAAAAGTACGTGGGTTTGGAATTTTTGGCTATAATTTTTAGTAGGGTGCAATTTGAATTTAAAAAAAAGACAAATTGGAAAGGACAATGAAAAATTTTCTTTTTTCCATTGCCCGAAAACAAATTATGTGAAGGTACTGTCTCTAAATTTATAACTTAGGCAATTTAGTTTATCTCTAAAAAATTTCCAAAAATAGTCGGAATATGCTTTTCCAGTATTTCTCAAATCTGCAATAACGTAAAGGGTGTTGCATTTAAAAAGAAACTAGTTTCATATGCAGCTGGAATACGGCACGCCAATGGTGACCAGAAACATTTTAGGATGGTACAATTTTGCGTTTAGACGTTTTTCCATATCTTGTATGGTAGAGGAGCTCTGGGCCCAGGCATCTTAAGTGCCACACCCGTAAATGCAATATGTCAGCCAAATGGAATGCGTAACTTTCAAAATGATAAGAAATCAGCTGAGTTGATCGGCCTATTTTCACAGTTTTTTCTTTTGTAGCGCGACGTTTCAGAAACGGGCTCTGCTTCTGTTATCAGGATTAGTCCTGAGAAGGACTGATTTCGCATTTGGGTCGAATTCATTTACTATGATTTTTCTTCAAGCACTTGACTATTCTCAGATTCGAACTTTGGTATCTTTCACAAGCCTGACACCTTTACCGCTGAGCCAATATATATATATATATATATATATATATATATATATATAGGTTAGGATTGATATTCCAAAGTAGGGAAACGACGAAGACATATCGGCTTTCATATATTTGCGTTGATGCCTGATGTTGCAAATTTGTGCTAATGACGTGTTTTTAGTTCGCGTTTACGAAAATTTTCTCGTACGGTTTGAATCATTTTCTGGTAAAGGGATTAGTTAAGGTTAAAAGAACACAAGGTGTTGAAATCTTGAGGAGTCGCGGAAAAGGGAATTCGGTTGCGAGTGATGTGTTAAGTAGGTCACGCAAGGACGTACCCGGTGTGCAAAGCCGTGGCGTTGAGTTAAACCTTCCTTAAGTGTGTGTTTCTGACTAACATGTTGAGTAACGTAGTTTTAAGCGTTTGGAGTTGGCGTTTATTTTATGTGGAGTTCATAGATTAAACCGTATCTTTGTGTAGTTTTGTTTTTCCGGTGCACTATTTTCACACAAGGAAAGTATAATCGTGAACGACTTTGTTAAGCGTTTAAATACTTAAGTGGGTTAGTTTAATGAACTTGTAGTGTTCGTTGCGCAGGATGGGGTTATTGCTTCAAGAAATTACGTAGAGCTCTGTTGGCACAAATGCATATAATGTATTTTGTAGTAGAATTGTGACCGTGCCGAGTTCTAACGCCCTGATCATCTCGTGACTGATTCTATTCAGGCGTCCCGAATGTGTAAGGTAAAACTGTTCAAGTGCTTATTGATATTTGTCGCCTTATTTTTACCCCTCGAAAGCGTTTTTGTGGGAGTAAAAGAAAGGAATATTAAAAGTTGTATATTTAACATTTTTGAAAAGTGAATTGTTTTCAAACCGTATTTATCGATAAAGACTCTTATTGTTGGGTGGAAATTGGTTGTATACTTGGACTATTTTGCAGATTAATACAATAGACGTTTGTTAAAATTAATCATTGCGTTTCTTTTAAGTGTTGGATTTCTTTGTAAAGAAACAGAATACCGATGCTGAAGGGGTGTTAACCATTTTTTGTCCATGCTTAAGAATTTAGTCTTGCCCATTATCACATTCTAATTTGAGTGTTCTATGTCAATTAAGATAGGGATCGTGGGAGTTTTATTTGACGTAAAGTAATTTAAATCTGATTTCAATGGAGATTCAATTATTTCTGTTTATCAACAGTATCCAAGGTTGAGTTTAGAAATCATTTAAAATTGGTAATTCCGATTAACATAACTACCATTTTTAGGAAAATGCACGAGCTAGTCGGGCCGTCAAGTTAATTTACCTGTGCGGTGTTCTAATGGCGTTTGAGCTCGTTATAATATGGAATATGATACATGTTATATTCCAAACTAAAAAAAAGGAAAAGGCTACGTATTTTATTCCCTCCCCAAGGGGGAGGGCGGGCTGCTAGAGCTTTCCGAACTCCTTCAGCCACAATCATGGATTCCCAGCATACATAGATACATTACGTATGTATGCATGGTGGGGTTAAGGATAGGTACGGTTGGGATAGGATCGGAAGGAACGGAGTTAGGGTTCATATACGCAGTGACCATGCCGCAACATGTGTATGAGGAAAACTCCCTGAAAAAAGCTCATATGAGGTAGACGGTAACGGGAATCGAACCCATTACCTCCCGAATGCTAAGTAGGTCGTGTCACCACTACGCTACCAGCTCGGTATAGATACTGTATAGATACAGTATATCAACCAAGTACATACATACAGCATCTCAATTACTATACATATTATCGCCTGTATTTATTTGGATTTCAATATTCAAAATTATAGGTAAAACAACATTTTTTTAATAATTGTAAATTAAATTTACTTTTATTAAATAAGGAAATTTCCTTTTAAACATGTGTTAACGGTGGTACACTGACTTTTTCGTGAATGGGTTTTCATTTAATAAGTAATTAGAAATATAATAATTCGTAAAATTAGAAATAAATAACCTACTCACTACATCAAATTATTGTAACTTAGAGTCTTTAGAATTTATATCAGTTCTACATACATAAAGACAAAATTTACATCAATCGGGGCTTGAGTCTCGATAGCGCACTTGGTTCACCCGGTACTCTAGTACAGGTCGTAGGTTCAAATCCTACTCGAGGTAAACTTTTTAATTTATGTATTTAATAAAATTAATAATCATTCTTACTAACAAAAGTTAATTAATATTGTGAACAACTATGAATAAAACTGCTTTGTGTTTATACTTAATATATGTGAAATAACCACACAAACATTGCAGAGAAATGCAAAAGTTTACTGTACAGTTATTAATGGCATCAAATATATGTCCACTATAACGATGTTGAATGTAGCGTAATGGTATCAGTTATTGCACAAATTCGTCAATACCAGACCACGCATCATGCACTACATACACATTTTTCTATAGCATTTAAACTCTATATTTGGGGATGTGACATTTTGCGCAGACTGTTTGCCGCGCCGGGTCGATTCGCCGATGAACCTTTCGTCGCCGGCCGTTTAGCCGTCGACGTTATGCCTCGTATTTCATTATTTCTAATGAGAAAATTGTTATTAGCACTTTCATTAGGTATCTATCATTACAGGTTAGAGAACGTTACGGTTGATCAGTAAGAATGGATTCAGGTTCATTAGACATTAGTATCTAGTAATTCATATCACATCATTAATAAATATTTGAAACTGGCAGTAAAAATGGGGCACTTGCGCCACCATCTTGGAATTTGTTACGTCACTTCTGGTGCACTTTAATTTTCACTTTTTTATATTCCTGCGTGGGGATAGTATTTTTTTCATCTGAGAATAAAAAAGATTAAACCTGTTATTAATTAGGATCCGTTTTTATCAAAGGAGATTGTATAATTATTATTACATTTCTTTTAATCCCATCTACAGATTGTGATCTAATTTATTTATGCATTGGGAGTTGTATTCTAATAAGGGGCCGTAGTCTTGTAAGACGGGAATCTGTTCGCGGGCTTCTTAATATGAGTTTATTATTATTAAACAGTTATACAATTTAAAAATTATGATTAATTTTATTAAATACATAAATAAAAAGTTTACCTCGAGTAGGATTTGAACCTACGACCTGTAGTTTGCTAGAGTACCGCGCTAACCAGTTGCTCCATCGAGATTCAAGCCCCAATCGATGCAAATTTTTTCTTTATGTATGTAGAACTGATACAGATTCTAAATATGATGTGATTACAATCAAATTACTTACATTAATGGAATGTGAGCCTGCAATATCGCAAGGATTCACACAAATCAAAGCAACTTGAATATTAAATTCTTATAAGTTTTGTTATGAACGAATAAGTTCAAAAGTATATTTGTAATTAAAAATTATTAATTTTATTTTAATTTTTTTTTAATAATAATATTTAATTACAAATTTACATTTGAACTTATTCGTTCATAACAAAACTTATCAGAAGTTATACAACTTCATTATGAATGGAAAGTAGCAATCAGTCGTCGATATCGTGTTAATTAATGTGTTTACAAATATTTTAATACATAATATAAAATGTTGTTAAACAAAGGTGAATGTACGATTTCGCAATTGGACGTAAACAATAATAATAAACACCGTACATATTTTACGTACATGTATATATCAGGACTTTTAGCTATCACAGGCTAGATTAATTAGAGAGATGCAATGCAATTGCGAAACTGTTATAATTAAATTAAATTACTAACTAACTTAGAATAAAATGTCTATCAAACTCTTCGTGTAAACCGTCAACTGCCAAAACCAAATATATATTTGCGCAAACAAGTTATTTAATATTGTAATGTATGCAGCGAATTGCCTGTGTCCTCTTCTTTAAGCTAGATTCCGCCTCTATATTATTTTACATACATAAAAGTTAAGCAGGTTACAGACTAATGAATGTTTTCTGTAATCAATCAAATCCTAGCTTACAGCCGGTGAAAACTATCTTACAGCTCAAAAATACTGATTAGATTTCTTTTGCACTCCGTAAGTTAAACCTGCATTAACAATGGTGCAGTTAATGCAAAAGGGCGGTTAGATGCGTAACTACAATACGTGTGAGGTTGCATTTTTTTTGCACTCTGTGAGTTCAATCATACTGCTATTTTTTGAACTGAGAGCTGATTTTGTATGATTAAGTTAAACCAGTTTGGTATTTTTTAATTGTGGTTGGTTGGTTTTAGCAAAGTGTAAGTTAGTCCAATCAGTATATTTGAATTATAAGCTAGTTTTCGCAGGCTGTAAGTTACGATTTGATTGGTTGAGATTGATTTGGTTGATTGAGATTGATCTGATTGTTTGATTTGATCGAACGTGATTTGTTTGGGATTGATCTGCTTAATTGATTTGATTAATTTGATTTGATTAATTTGATTTGATTAATTAATCTGTTTGTTTTAGAAAGAGACGATAGAGACGAACACGATCAACCTCTATTACAGAAAACATTCATTAGTCTTTACACCACTAGATTGCACCACAAACAACACTAATTAGTCCTAGAAATATACAGCTAGACACCGCCGTCTCTATTGCAGAAAACATTCGCGTTTAAAAATATATCACTAGATGGTGCCACAAACGAAACCCTAATTAGCTCTAGAAATATAACGCTAGAGGGCACCACCTTTATTACAGAAAATATTCATTAGTACATACACAACTAGATTGCTACACAAATTCAAACTACGCAACAAGGGGACCACGACAGGAGGGCGCATACCAAACACAAGTTCCTATATGTGTCTCATAAGTTATCATTAGGGCGCCCCTTATTAGAATACTATTTCCAGACAGACAGAAAGCATGTTGCCAAGCCCTATTTCTGTCTTATAAGTTAGCTATAGACCTCTTATTAAAATACAGGTTCAAATTTCTCGCAATGAGTAATCAGAATATAAACACTTAAATACAAATTGAAATTTCCCACCAAGGGACCAGAGGCTAAGACCCGAAAACAAGTTGCGGAGCCCTATGTCTGCCTTATAAGTTAGCATTAGGCCCCCTTAATATAATACAAGTTCAAATTTCCCCTCATAGATGGTACCGCAAACAAATTCAAATTTTTGGTCGAGGGGCATGGGCCTGAGAGCAGCCCTACAGCTGTCTTACAAGTTAGCATTAGGACCCTTATTATAATACAAATTCAAATTTTCCGCCAAGGGAAGACCCGAGAACAAGTTGTGATGTTCACACCTGTCTTATAATCTCGGTTGTGTTCGGGGAGGGTTGGAGTGGGTCGCCGAAACAGCCTTCGCCGAAAGCCTCGCGCCGCGAAATTTTATCTATATAAGACATGCAAATAACGGTTTCTCGAAACGTCAAGTACTTGCAGCGACACGTAAACAGATTGAGATGGTTGGTCACGTGCACTAGGATTTATTTAGTCAGGAAAAGTTTCTCATAAGTGATGTTGAGTTAAAGGTTAAATTTGTACGATCAGGCGATATCTTTAGTCTAATGGCGGCGCACGGTTCAAATTACAAGACGCGGATTATGGACGCTAGTTTACTGGTGAGACGTATGCCAATCAATCCCACCATTCCAATTGCGCGCTAAAGCCTTAGAAACAACTGTTACAAGGACCGACGTAAAAATGTTAACTATACCTGTTGGCATACAGCGAAAATCATTGGATAACGTCTTCCTGGGTCAGTTATCTAAACTATGCATCGTAGGTTTTACCGCAAATAAAGCCTTGAGAGGGATAATGTGTAAAGGTTATTGACTTTCGCATTAACTGTAACCCCGTTCTTATTCCTATCTATATGAAAGCATCGCATCGCTAAATTTTGCCTATATGATTAGATTTGATGTTTGTTAAAGAGTTGCTGGGCACTTTTCGCAATAAAGTCCTTGCCCTTATCCGTCTGTATGTTTTGAGGTATCTTTTCGCATCTTTGAAAAATAACCAAAAATACGTCGATTATAGAACTTGCAGTTTTTCAGCTTCAGAGCTCGTTTCCACGCCATCTTGCTAAATACATCGATAACCGTCAGTATATAATTATATTAGTGATTATAATTACTTTGATTTCTCATATCGCAAAGAACCCATCTGTCAAAACTCAAAAAAAGGTTACCCACAATGTACCTGTTTCGAGTAAATTTCTCACTACAGGTTTATGTATAGCGTAAGCTACTTGTTTTTGTAACCGTGCTCTAATATCTTTACTAGGGGTCTGTTTATAAATTTAAGTTCCTTTTTGACAGGGGTTATTTCTGCTAAGGCAGAGCTTGTATGTAAAATAGACCGATGTGATGGTATGACAACCCCATTATCGGTAAAACCCGAAAATTTAAAAATAGTACTTTAATAAGCGGTCAGAATGCATGCTTAACCTGATTATAAAATCTAAAACCGTTTTTGTTTGACAGATGTATTTTATGTACGTAAAATGATATAGAGGCGAAATCTAGCTTAAAGAAGAGGACACAGGCAATTCGTTGCATACATCACAGTATTAAATAACCTGTTTGCGCAAATATAGATTTGGTTTTGGCTGTTGACGATTTACACGAAGAGTTTGATAGACATTTTATTCTAAATTAGTTAGTAATTTAATTTAAGTATAACAGCCTCGCAATTGCATTGCATCTCTCTAACTAATCTAGCTTGTGATAGCTAAAAGCCCCGATATATACATGTACGTAAAATATGTACGGTGTTTATTATTATTGTTTACGTCCAATTGCGAAATCGTACATTCCCTTTTATATAACAACAAGTTAATTAACTGACTACTCAATATATATAGAATTTAACAGCGTATTTAAAAATCGATTGTATATGTTATATTTATCTTGATTAGCTTCTTTAATATCAAAAAATAATTCAGTTGTTTATTAGCTTTACAAAATAGACCAAAATACGATCCCCACGTGGGCATATAGAAAAAGCGCTATTGCATCAGGGTAGAAATGATTATTATTTCATCTAGTATTTAGACTTATGGTTTTACAGCAGCAAATTTTTAAAATATTTGTAAACACATTAATTAATACGATATCGACGACTGATTGCTACTTTCCATTCATAATGAAGTTGTATAACTTCTTATAAGTTTTGTTATGAACGAATAAGTTCAAATGTAAATTTGTAATTAAAAATTATTATTAAAAAAAAAATTAAAAAAATTAAAATAAAATTAATACTTTTTAATTACAAATTTACTTTTGAACTTATTCGTTCATAACAAAACTTATAAGAATTTAATATTAGTCAAGTTGCTTTGGTTTGTGTGAATCCTTGCGATATTGCAGGCTCACATTCCATTAATGTAAGTAATTTGATTGTAATCACATTATATTTAGAATCTGTATCAGTTCTACATACATAAAGAAAAAATTTGCATCGATTGGGGCTTGAATCTCGATGGCGCAATTGGTTAGCGCGGTACTCTAGCAAACTACAGGTCGTAGGTTCAAATCCTACTCGAGGTAAACTTTTTATTTATGTATTTAATAAAATTAATCATAATTTTTAAGTTGTATAACTGTTTAATAATAATAAACTCATATTAAGAAGCCGGCGAACAGATTCCCGTCTTACAAGACTACGACCCCTTATTAGAATACAACCCCCAATGCATAAATAAATTCGATCACAATCTGTAGATGGGTTTAAAAGAAATGTAATAATAATTATGCAATCTCCTTTGATAAAAACGGATCCTAATTAACAGATTAAATCTTTTTTATTCTCAGGTGAAACAAATACTATCCCCACGTAGGCATATAAAAAAAGTGAAAATTAAAGAAAATTCAAGATGGCGGCGCAAGTGCCCCATTTCTACTACTGGAATCTATCTGTTTATTTAAAGGTACGAAGTTGTAAATACATATTTAGTTTCATCTTGTATTTGCTACGAAAAACCCTAAACATGTCATTTAAAATTTTAAATAAGCGCGTCGTAGAAAAGTTTTCGTGTGACGATTTTGTGTATGTGTTTGACAAAACCACTGCAAAAATGATAACCTAACATATTGGCGATGTGAAGAACGAGGGCGATGCAAGGCTCGAATCCACACACTCAATGGAAAAGTGATTTAAAGAGTAAATTTGCGCTCTCATAATGCATCTTGAAGGCAATTCTAACTCCTGTAAAGCAACGAGCAGAGGACACTGTTGTACCGACCAATCGAGTAATTAATCACTGCATGATGAAGTTAACACAAGCTTCTGAAGCTGTTTTATCAAGTAATGCAGCAATGGGAAAAATTATAAGGAGCAAACGCACTGAAATAAACACTGTACCAGCAGATCCCGCAAAATCTGTTAGAACTGGCTTACTAGAGCTATACCAGCAATACGTGCCTGAAGTTGGAGTTAGCACAAACTTTTTGGTGTGTGATTGAGGACCTGGACCAGGCCGAATTTTAATTTTTAGAAGAGAAGATTGATTACAACATTTGTTAACTTCAAACACCTGGTATGTTGACGGCACATTCTGAATACCGCCTAAAATGTTTCAAGTAGAAGTTTGATGGAGTGCACCTAATAGTATATGCTTTGCCTTCCAATAAACGAGGGGAATGTTTTATATGATTAAGGAAAAGTTATCAAATATAAGCTGTGAATTTAGCAAGGTTTTCCCGATATACTTATAAAGGGACGTTTCTTTCACTTATTACAAAATCTGAGAAAGCCTGTAACCCACTTGGGTCTTATGCAAGAATATAATAAGAATCCTACGTATGCCCTTAAAGAAAAAATGGTAATCGCATTAGCTTTTAATAATAATAATAATAATAATAATAATAATATAATAATAATAATAATGATAATAATATATTTATCCTGTAGGCTTGTAACATAGATGTAGGAACGTCACAAGCCAAAAAAGCTACGTGTAACTAAAATAATACATTCTGATATCCCTAAGAAATATCATATGGATTACTAAAATTAACAGTAAAATATTAGATTAGCCATAAAACAGTGACTATGTTTAGGCATTCGTAACTTATCTTTGTGTCCGAGATCAACACTATCAGAGACTACTTCATGCTTTCTTTTTCTATCTTTTCGGTAAATAAGGATTTTGATTATAGGTGACACTGCAGTTAAAACTTTTGAGCGTTTGAACAGATCTCTGCATGTATATGTAGGGGATTTGCGATAAGTAGTCCGCCGTAATTCAGAGTAGAATACACATGTGCGTAATAATAAGAGATTAAGCATTCAAAATTCACAACTTCATGTAACTGTCGGAGCACAAAATTCAAAGTCGATGAGTTTATTTACCGAAATTTACCAGAGTTCAGCAGACATATTGATTTATGTTCCATTTTAACAAGTTGTAACCAGGACTATATTTTGAAAATAAGACACCTTGAGTTTTTGCCTTATTTAGCATTAGACCATTTTTATCGCAGTAATTTTTAATTTTTCAAATTCTTTGGTTTGTTTCATGAACAAAATCATATTCATTTCCACCGGTAGTAACAAAGAAAGCGTCATCGGCGAAGAGTGTTATAAAACGTTCATGGCTAGTATCAAATACGTCATTAACAAAGAGAATGAATAAGAGTCGACCAAGAATGCTGCCCTGAGGGACACCAACTGATAAGTGTGTTTTGGTGAAATAGACATTTTCTCCACAAATTGCCTTTTTTACAGTTTGAGTTCTACCTCTCAGATATGAGTCAAGTGCACGGTACAAAATATGGAAGAAGCTATCTATGTTTTAGCGGGTTACTTTCTTGAGGAACTTTCACCTTTGTTGGAGTGGTTCGATGACCATCGAGGGACTGGAAGGCGGATTCCCTTATTTTCCCTGACAATGCAGTGTGTGCGACCGTACCCTAAGTGCTGAAAATCGCACAATCATGCAGAGGCAGCATATCATCGTTTACAAGATGAATTGGGTGTAGAGCATTCGTTTATTGTAACATTTATTGATGAATTAAACTTCAAAACGGTCGTGATATAAGTATAGAGCAGGCTGGTCAAGCTCCCCCTCGGAAGCTAACGACGTTCCTTTTACTAGTACGAGAGAATTTACAATCGCCCATAATTACCAATTTCAGTAATGTAATGTATTATATATAGTACACTCAGAAAGTAACGGATAAATTCATGATTTTCGAAATCGCTAACGTGTGGTCAAAATCCAGTGACACGTCGATTTTTATTTTGATTCCGAACTTTATGCTGTGTCGCACATGTAGATGGCGCTGCGCACTTTCCGGATATGACGTCAAAGTTCATATTTTTAAATGGCAACCCTGTGTGTTCTTCGCGGAAATCGATACAACTCTTTGTCCTGAGTTGAAAAATGCCCTGTTATTGGGATTATTTGAAACAGTACGCGCGATATTAGTTATTAAATGTGGCATAATTCGAAAAGTGATGCGGTGTTAGTGTTGTCAATGTTTACGTTAAATTAAGAATCTGGGTACTAAAAAGTGCATAACATTTATTAAAATAAATATAAACTGAACGAAAACAAACATAAAATAAGACTTGAAAGGGTTTTTGTCTTCCGGTGACGAAAATACGTACTTCAAGTCTACCTATAACGTACATAAATATGCGGCCGCTTGAAAATAAACAATAAACTCCATATCGAGTTACCTAGTTCCTTGTTGTTTTGACAAAAGCCTACATTTCAATCACACCAGTTTCGTTTTTGACACCGCACCACTTTTAGAATTACGCCACATTTAATAATTAATACTGTTTCAAATAATCCCAATAAATAGGGTATTTTTGAACTCAGGACAAAGAGTTGCAACGATTTCTGCGAAGAACATACAGGGTTGCCATTTAAAAATATGAACTTTTACGTCATATCCGGAGAGTGCGCAGCGCTTTCTACATGGGCGAAACTACATAAAGTCCAGAATCAAAATAAAAATCGACGTGGCCACAATTTAACAATTTCGAAAATAATGAATTCATCCGTTACTTTCTGAGCGCACTGTACATTTAATTTAATTACTTAAGCTATTGTAATATTAACATACAAAATAGTAAACGTTTATTTTCGTAAATATACAATAATTACAAAAGGATGGGAATTTTGAGCATGCTGAACTACACTAAAATAGTATATTGTAATGTCACTTGGGTCACCATTGAAATGGTCCTTACTTTATTCATTATTATGTACCTTTCACCACGTCGATACATATATATATATATATATATATATATATATATATATATATATTGTATATATATATATATATATATATATATATATATATATATATATATTATTAATACATTCAGTTCAGTAAATTTAATCTAATCTAATAATAATTCGAAAACTACTCTGTTTCATTGCCTCATTTTGTAATGTGCTTATTAAACTAAACCTACTTACAAAATATTCAGTTCTATTTTAATGTACTAACAATTCTTTCCAGTCTTGTTTTATTAAAACATTCGGGGATAAATCTTCTCTCACTCGAAAAGGTCCACCATAAATAAAACTTCCTTTAGTTCATATCGATTAATTATGTTCTATGCAGTTTTTTTATACAACACGACGCGTAATTTACCGGAAAAAATTACTAAGGTAGAATTTAAGTGTTAGTTCAAATTTTTTCATTATCTGAATAACGATTAATTTTATAAGAAAAAATGTAGACATATTTTTTAAAGAAAATTTAGTTTTACATAACTTTTATTTATAAAGTTTCTTAGTATAATCCAAGGTAAGTCTAAAAAATAATTAAATATGAATGAAAATGGTTAAACTGTATCCTAAAAAAATTATAATTAAAATTATTTCAGTTCTTTTAAGTTTTTAAGTTAGCATCTAGATATTTATTAACCTCTGTCTGTCATGATGTTTTAAACGTCTGTTTGACATAGATTATTGTTTTTACTGTTACAATGTTGCCTACTTTCGCAATAAAAGGGGTTGCATAATTATCCTAAAAAAATGTTATTACAATTATTTCGTTTCTTTCAATTCCCATTTTGTAGGTTGGAAGGTCGGGTAGTGTTCCACACCAGATATTAAGGCACCTGTTTTATAATCCCCTTCATTTACATAAATGCCATATTTTTGTTTTCTTTTCACTTTCGCATTAATTCAATTTGTTCTTGCATCACTATGTACTTTTTGTAAGGATTATTACCAAAACTCTAGAAAGGGTCTACATCATTAGTTACATTACTTGGAGTTCTACATAATTTACCAAAAACCAATTCGTAAGGAGTGTATTTTGTTTCATTCTGTATAGTGGTATTGTATATGAAGCACCAATACGGTATCCAACTACCCCATGACGAAATATTTTTCCGTCTGAATCCTTAAATAAGCCCCTAACACTTTATGTGAATTTTCTAATGCACCAATGCTTTCGTGGTGGTACGCAGTGGACGTTAAAGGTTTAACTTTTAATCATTTACACATTTCTGTCATAGTAGATGATATGAATCCTGAACCTCTATCAGTAGCAATTTGTATAAATTTTAAACTATCGCCTAAATAAATATGGTCGAAAATGGCTCATTGTCCAAACTATAGTAGCTAATAATTCTCTGCTTTATGTAACCCTTTACTAGCATATGTTACTGATCTGCCGCCTCCGTTAGATATATCCGCACCTAATACTATTCCTAAAGCATTGATGTGCAATTTAAATTTATTATATTCTGAAAAATTTGGATATCGCAAAAGTGGTGGTTGTGTTAGTAAATCTTTTAGTGTTTTATAAGATGAGTCACATTCGGTTGTCCATTCAAACTGAATATTATATCTACATAAATTATTTAAAGGCGCTGATAATTCCGCAAAATTCGATACAAACTTCCTGTAATAATTAACGAAAGCAATAAATCATTTTACTTCGTCTACATTGTTTGGTTGTGGATAATTGTTTATTACTTTAGTTTTTTTCTTTATCTGGCGAAATCCCGTTTGTTGAAATTATATGACCTAAATATAAAATGTCTTTTTTAAGAAATTCACGTTTTAACGGATTCAGTTTTAAATTAACCCTTCATAACCTATCAAAAGCATTCATTAAATTTTTATGATGATCATCTAAGTTTCATCCGAACACAAATTATCCAAATAAATAAAACACTTTTCATAGTTAAGCCATGACAGCTATTGTCATTAATATCGAAAATGCACTTGGACTTGTTTTTTATCCCATGGGAAGCCTTTTCATTATGCGTCGCCCAGTGCTCTTTCTGGAATTACTTCTATTTCATAATAACCCTGAGTTAAACCTAAATGGCTAAAATGAATAAAAAAAAATTTCTGCAATATTTGATAAAGGAAATTTATCGTCTTGCAATTTCTCATTTAATTTTCTATAATCTACAACTAATCTAGATTTCTTCTCTTCATTCAGACCTAATTTTTGGTACTAATAAAATAGGGGATGACCAATGGCGCTTCACTCTTCAATTCAATTCAATTCAATATATCATCCTCACACATTTTTTTAATTTTACGAACACTGGTGTCTTATTTTCTTTTGAATAATTTTTTTTGTTTATAAATATTTGTAGTAGTAAATTTGTCATCTGGTAAACAAAATATATCAGAAAATGTTTTGTAACAAACAAAATACACTCACGTACCACACAAAATTCAAAAACACCGAACGCGTTTCGATAGCTACGCTATCATCATCAGCGGTCGACTAGGGTGGACTAAAGAAAATTTCCAACATGTATACCATCAGCAAGTAACGCTTAGTTGCTAATCTGGTGAAAGTGAAAGTTATCAAAGTTTAATGAGTTCAGTGTAGCCTAAAGGTCCTTGATCATCATTCTTCATTAGAATTTGTTTGTTTTTGAAGATCTCTAAACTTTCATATCAATCAAGTTCGTGCTTATTACTAACATGTTTAATACCTCATCTACTACATGATTTTTATTAAACATATGCAGGGCTACGGCAGACTTGTCCAAACGTTGGGATTTTATGTGAGCTAAATGTTCTTTAAAGCGAATTTTGATAGGTCGTTTAGTTTGCCCTACATATATTTGTTCACAATTTTTACAATTAATCTTATATAGAAAATGTTTTACAAATATTTTCTATCGCGAGTATTTTTTCGGATTTTAGGTAATTTAAATAAGAAATTCAAGCAATTCTTTTGTTTTATGAATCGACCTATCTGGTTTTTCAAACTTAAACATATTATAATCACTTAATGGTGTAATTTGTGGATTGAAATTAATTAACTGAAGTCGATTATCTCTAGTATTTAGTATCTTAACCGGTATTTTTCTTGCCTGTGGTTTAACAGTAGTGTTAGCTACGAAAACATTTTCACATATTTAATTTGTTGCATTTAACGAAGTTATTACTGTATTAGTATTTGTCAATTGTAATGTATTTAACTCATAATCCATTTTCCTTTTATACTTCTTAATAAAATTGGACCATATTATAATAGTATAATAGTTTTACAATTTAGATTTCTTATAACAAAAAGTTTTGCATTAAACTCTTGACCTTCAATGCTAAATCCAAATATGTGTCACAAATTAATGAACCAGCAAATCTCATTGATTTCTAAATTATCCCTAGTAATCTGCGTATTTATACCTAAACATTCATACTTAATAACACAAATTGATGGGCCTGTATCAACTTATAACCCTAAACTAACATTTTCAGGTATATTCAGAGCATTCCTAGTGTACACATTATTTATCATTCTCCCGAAAATACTGACTGATGTAATCCATACTAACATCTTCCATTGTATTCTGCTGCACAATATTTACATAATCCCTCGGCCTACTATAATTTTCTGTAACATAGGTTTATAATTATGTTGATTATGATGTTGGCGGTTACATCCATTAAAATTGTTGCCAAAATTTAGTGTTTGAATCGAATTGTGTCGAACATTTTCATTAATAATTCTTGTGTATTAAAATTAGAATTTTTGGTTTAAAATATCTATTCCTATTACCACCATCATATCTATTAATCTCTATCTGACAAACGCAAAAATATACATTTTTAAAAAAGTTAGCATGTACTGATAAAAGGTCCATTCTTATCAAAATCTGAAAAGTTTTGGAAGATTTGTATCTACTAACCTGTTCGTATAGGATGGATGCATTATTGGTTAAAATTTCATATATTTTCAGCTAAAAATAATGAAGTTACATGACTTCAAAGTCTCCGTATGTAAGATATGTACAAAAAACAGTCCTTTTTTTATTTCTTTATAAATAACTGCCGGAGGTTCACTTACAATTTTCATATATAATGACCGTTGGTAGATATGTATAGATAGATATCCATTAAACTCCGTCTGTCCTGAAGTTTTAAACCTCTGTTTCACAGATTTAGGTTTTTGCGTTTACAATGTTGCCTATTTTCGTAATGCACTTATTATAAAAGAGGTTGCATAATTATCCTTAAAATATCTGGTGTGGAACACCACACAACCTTCCAACCTACGCAATGGAAATTACAAGAAATGAAATAATTTTAATAACATTTTTCTTTAGGTTAATTATGCAACATCCTTTATAATGTTAATTACGAAGATATGCAACATTGTAAAAACAGAAACAATAACCTATGTCAAACCGATGCGACGTTTAAAACTTCATGTTTGACAGAGGTTAAGAGACATCAAAGAAGCTAACTTAAAAAAATAAGACAAGTGAAATAATTTGAATTATAGTTTTTTTAGGGTAACTATGCAACTATTGTAAAACCCTGTCAGAATGACGTTTAAAACTTCATGTTAGATATTAATATAACATCTTAAAAAAAAATTCTCCTATAAGATATCGAACGTATAAACCATTTTATTATTGAATTAATATTTTGACTTACCTTGCGTTATATTAAGAAACGTTATAAAGAAAAGTTATATAAAATTAAATTTTCCTTAAAAATACGTTTATACTTTTTCTTATAAAATTAATCGCTATTCAGATAATGAAAAAAATTGAAGTAACACTTGTGCATGCACGCAGCACCACACACACACACACACACACACACACACACACACACACTGCACACACTCATGCGTACACCATACACACTCACGCATACACACACACTCACGACACACACACACACACACACACACACACACACACACACACACACACACACACTCACTCACTCACTCACGTACTCACTCAGGTACGCACGCACGCACTCTCGTACATACGCAAGCACGCACGCACTCATAAGTGTAGCGTTTGCTAATGTAATTAATTCAGAAAGCTCCGTATTGTCAATATTTACATTTTCTTTATTTCAGTCATTATAATCAATACTGCCAAAGATATTTTAAATTTGTATTTAATTGACATAATACGACATAACTTAGTTAATTTTTGCATATTTTCGAGTATGTGTTTCTTCCCTATCCGCTGCATTTATTTAACCTAGATTCGATACTATGAGCCTAACTGTTATGTTATATTGGTCAATTAGAAGATTCAAATTTTTATTTAAAGTTTTTGGATTGTTACTAACATCACTATTTAAAAGTCTTTTTGAAATTTTTAGAAACGCTTCCTTTAGTTAATTTATTTTTTATTCCACATCAGATTTTCAGCGTTTTACAAAATTTTGGGTTGATCGAATTCTTACTATTATAAAATATCCTTCGAAGATAGCTGGAACAATAATTCTTACTGTTATAAAATACCATTCCTTTAAAAATACACTAAAATTAATATTTAACATTACTGTACATTTCAGTTTTCCTTTGTATTCCGATTCGTATTAATAATAATTGCACACGTATCCATTTCTTGTTCGCTGACATCATCAAACTGTAACTGTTGGCTTATAACTCCTTTTTAATGTAAAACTTCAGTTATTCTAAGAATTAAGATAATATATAAAAAATTTCTCACTTTTAACATTAACCGCATTTACAACCACTGATTAGTAACTTTTCCGGTTGAATCCAATCCTTTGCTTTCTTTATGCCCCACTTAATATTCCAATTAAAACATAATTGCTTCTGATTACGTGTACTGTATCTTCCAATATCTTCTTGATCTCTAAAATTCGCCTTCTAAGATCGCCATGTAATGCCTCTTAGGGTCGCGATTGAAAGGGTCCTTACTTTATCCATTATGTGCCTTTCACTTTCACCACGCCGGCACGCATATACGTATACTGAGACGCACAAGGGATAGCCAAACAATTCGCAAATGTTCGGGTAGGATCGGTCTAGTTACTCGCTCCAGGCGCGTAAACTGGAGACATAGTTGGATCTTATACGTCTGCAATTTGCATTAGGTGTTTAGCATGTAACAAAAGTGATATAAGACAATGGAAAATATAGTTCCAGAGGGTTATGAATATAATTATATAAACCAAAGCAGTCTTAGAACAAAACTACAATCTAAAGAAGTAGAGGTTAGTATAATATTTTATTTGCGGAAATTAGTGATAACGGTAAACAGATATGGGGCGGTTGACGAGGCGTTTTGTTTATACACATGGAAACCATTTTAAATCTGAACCTAAAAATAAAACGCATTTAAAAGGCGCCTCTGGAACAAAGATTTTGATTGAACAAGAAAAGAATAATGAAAAGGCAAAAAGTCCACTCTGTGGCCGTAGGTTCGAATCTCAGTTGTGATAAACTTTTTTTGTAATTATTGTCTTCATAAAGTATTTAAAAATTTATTGACAATTTTAGATTGATTTTTTTTTAGCATTGAAAATATTTTTACAGCGCGTAACAAAAATAAGGAAACGGCGAAATATCTCTTACCTGAATTTAATGAAATTTTGTACAGTTCAGTATGAAATTATAGCGGATCCAATAGCGAGTTTTGCATTGCTGCCAAATTTACCGTGATTCTGATATAAAAGGAAAATTAATTATTTTTAATGGTACACGCTGTATTTTATTAGATACATTTTTGGATTCTACGCAAGATTCTAGACAAATTTTGTGTATCATGTCCTATACCTAAATTCAACTGTTTTAGAGTTACAAACAATTGAAACTCAGGATTTTACCATCGTTATCCCATTACAGTGACAAAACGGTTAAGATAGGAAAAAATAAATTTCACATTCCTATCCTAACTTTTCAATAGCTATCTGATGTTGGTGGTACCAATATGGTACGATGGGTACCACATTTGGTACTTCAATTGGTACCACCATTATACTCATTGGATAGCTTTCGAAAAGTTACAATAGGAAAGTGAAATTCATTTGTTCTTATCTTGAACCGTTTTGTCACTGTAATGGGATAAAGTTGGTAAAATTTGGCAGCAATACGGAAGTCGCTATTGGATCCGCTATAATTTCATACTTAAGGGTGCATAATTTTATTTAATTCAGGTAAGAGGTATGTGAGTTATTCCGCCGTTTCCTTATTTTTGTTCCACACTGTATTATCGCACATGTGGTGTTCTAAGGCGTGGTGTGGTGTTTTTTACTTTCAACGCCATATATCTAGAAAACGAAGCATTTGCAGACCCATGTTTATTTTTTTTTAAATATTTAGTTAGAAGTGAAAAGAGACAATGTTTTTTTTAATGTCCATCACTACTTACAAAAAATGCAGTGGCAAATTTGATGCTTTCCTTAAATTGATTGTTTTTTTACAGAAACGCGTTCACGATTTAGAAGAAAAAACTAAGGTTACTTATAGAATAACCAAAACATTCCCAGTAGGTTCTGTAAGGTCAGTCAATATCTTTAAAAGAATCTATCACTGCCATTTTAACACTAGAACGGAAGAGACGCAATTATCCCGAAACCGAAATACGAACTGCCCACACCAATTGTATGCTAAAATTGAACGGAAGCTTGTCAAATCAAAATCGCCAGACCATAATAATCTTGTTGGTAACTGGCCCTGCGTAATAGAATTAAAGAATAATCATAACCATACCATTCTGTCAGCGGCTACACTTCGCTATAGACCAATAGGAGACACAGCCAAAAAAGGATTTTTGAATTATTCCAACATGGTCATAATGCTTCTAGTGCCTATCACACGTACTGTGTCGAAATGATGGTACAATATGGTGATGAGTATGACAATTATGTTCAAGGTAGACGCTTTTTTCCAACCACGAATGACGTACAAAACCTGTGGAAAGCTAACTTTAAAACATCGTACGGAGAAAAAAGATCAGGAAAAAATATGTTGATTTATCTAGAAAAATATTTAGCCGAACAAGAAAAAAGTTAGCGGTTATTATATAAAATTTCGTCCGTAAAAGAAAATTATTCATTTGCAATATGTACATCTATCATGCAACGCGTAGCGCGATTATTACCTCAAGCAAATGAAATTCTTTTCGTGGATTCTTCAGGCAACTGCGACGTAGTGAACCATAAAGTATACTTTTTTGTAACACAGTCTCCTGCTGGCGGACTGCCTATTGGGTGCATTTTGACAAATAGTCAAAAATTAGAAGTGTTTTCGGATGCTGTTCAATCGTTGTATGAAATTTTTTCTGTGAAAATTACACCTTCAGTAATTCTCACTGATGACGATCTCGGTGAAAAGCACTTCAGACGGTTTGGCCTAATGCAAATATGTTATTATGTACTTTTCATGTTTTGAAATCCTGTTGGAAATGGATTACAATGGCCAAAAATGGAATTTTGAAAGAACATGCTCAACTTCATTATAGATTATTCAAAGACATTTTAATGTCAAGAAACATTGAAGATACTGAAACAGCTATAATGACATGTTTGAAAAATGTTTGTATGAGAATTTTCTCATTATGTAGAGCATATGCTTGATCGGATTGTAATGTGGTGTTTACTGTATAGAAATGATCTCATGGTACGAGGATCTGATACAAACAATTATACAGGGGTTATGTTTCGTCTCTTAAAAGATATATCATTGGAACGAACAAAGGCATTTAATTTAAAGCAACTTACAGATTTTATAATCACTAGTTTTGAGTCTTTACACAGCGTATTATGGACCTTATATTTAACAGAGTTTCTAAAGCTGTTGCAAAAAAGTATTTTCCAGACGAAAAGGACAATAAAGTTTATAATATAATCAGTCTTGGAAACCTGGATTTTAGAGTGAATAGTTCGAGAAATGCAGAAATTTTGTACGACGTAGATATGTCTGTTTTCAAATGTTCATGCCCAATTGGCTATAATGGCCACTATTGCAAGCACCAAGGGGCTGTTCCACAAAAATATAATATGTTCACAGCAACTAACACCTTATCACTTTCCTCCATACATATCCTTTATGAAATCGCTTTGGGAAAAATTGCAAATTCATCTACTTTTAATACACTAAAAATCAATAACGTTACAGCAAAGAATTCAAACCAGGACATGTCTTCTTGTAATAATTATTCTTCTGTTCAAAACCAGCAAGATCAAGAGACATTTGATAATGATGATGCCATGGAATTTGATGAAAAGGAAAAGATTGATACAGAAGCAATAAAAACTAAATGGACGACACATTCGAATTTAATTATGTCAAAGCTTGAAAGTGACACTGAATCTTTTGGACTCGCTATAATGAAATATTTGGACAACTGTACCAAGTATGCCAAATCAAATCAATCATTGATATCAGGCTTGCATTGTGCTTTTAAATATACAGGAATTCCATCTAAAAATAAGTACTAAGAAAAGGAAAAAAATTCTGTACAATCGACTTCAATATCAAGACGCAAGGTTACATTGACAGGTAGAAGAACATCGTTAGCTGGACGAGAAACTGGAAAATCTAACAGAAAACAGCAAAAAAGAGCACCACACAAATTGCAACTGTGTGTAGAGAGTAACATTGGTCTAGGTGACTATAAATTTAGGAAATAGTGATTTTTGTCATTATGTTAATTTACATAAGAGCAATTAAAAAAGTTGGTTGTATACTGTGTCTTATTTACATTTCTATAAACAGAATAAACTGTAGACGTACTAGCATAAACTACGTCTGCCCTTTACAAGTTGACCAACCTTAGTAAACTGCAGATGTATAAGGACAATCTACATCTCCACTTTACTACTATTTTTATTGGTCGGATAGATCTTAAAAAGCCGAATCGTTCAGCTATGCCTTATGTGTCTGCAGTGTACGTATATGCCGCCTGCACAACATACATACTTCATATTAGCACTTTATTATTATTTAGTACTTGATATTAATTTATTAATACATTCAATTTAGTCAATCTAATATAACAATAATTCGAAAACTGCTCTACCTATATTTATATCTTAAAAACTAGTTCGTTTCATTGCCTCATCTTGTAATATGCTTATTAAACTAAACCTACTTGCAAAATTAATTGAAAATTAAATGATTCTAAAGCTACCTATCTACGATTAAATTTATAATTGATTTTAGAATAATACTAATTATAAATAATGTTATTATACTGCCAATTATGCACTACAATATGTCACTTTATTAGGAGAAAATGCATTGAAAGGAATTAAAATCAACTTACATGTACAGGGTGAGTCAAGCTCAACGGGACGGAATCTCCTGGGCAAACGGTAAGAAATAATATAAAGTCCTTTTACAGGGATATGTAGATTAGTAACGGCTACAATTTAAAATTAATCCCACATATACAGGGTGTTTCAAATTCGAGTAACATATCAAAGTTATGTTTTTTAAATGGAACGGCCAATATTTTATTAAATTTTTCAATTACGTTTTAAAAAATAATGTTAGTTTATTAAAGGTGCCTTATAGCTAAGTTTGATAGTTTTCGATTTGACATTTTGTGAAAATACGGTCTTCTTAAAAATAATTAATTGCAGCTTATCAAGTCAATTTCAAGCTGTAATGTTTTTGATTATTTATTTTACACTCTTCAGGTTTTCTATCGGTATAATTACAATAATAAATTGTTATACATGGTGTTCCTGACAATTGGTTTAATTTTCATCATCTTTTTTGTGCCATTTCTTTGTTGTTTTAAATGGAACACCCTGTATTTTATTACATTTTAGAATTTACCATACAAAAATACAGTTTATTTATTAAGGGTTTCGTATGCCGAATAATTTGCACTAGAGTACTAAAATTAGTACATTTTATTATATTAATACAAAATTTATAATAAATGTTCAATATGATGTCCATTTTCACGAATGCACATTATTATCCTTTTTCAAATGATCTTCTTACATTCCTTAGCATGTCAGGAGATATCGTGGGGAATGCATTTTGAATACGTATTTTCATGTCTTCGATGGTTGTTAACGGTTTCGTATGTCTATTTTTAATGCGTTCCGAGTAATTTGTGTTAGTTTACTAAAGATACATAAAATTTGTATTTTATTCACAACGGAGGCTGTGAATTTAATTTAGTATCTGTCAAATGTCCTTAATGTTAATAAAGCATTGCTAATTTCATATCCAGTTTTTTGTCGTTGACTATAAAATGAAGAAGTAGTCATTAGAAGATCGTGTCAATTTGGTTTTAATTCTTGGGGAATGTTTGGAAAATTGTTTACTCTCAGCACGAGTGTATGCAGAAAGATTTCCTTTAGAAAATCATCCTCGCAAGGAAGTATTTGAAAGACTATTGGCAAGATTTCGTGAAACAGGTAGCGTGGCATATATAAACGAGAATTGGGGAAACCTAAAATGGGAAACGAAAATATGGAATTATTGGTGTTGCAATCAGTAATGGAAAATCCTAACAAGTAGAAGTGAGACACCTTCCGCCGCCACGTGGGGAACGCGTTTTATCACCCTTATTTTTTATGGTTTTTTTTCGGAGGCCTTTTTCAACCCCACGTGTGAGACCGTATTTTCCAACCCTATGGTTTCTTTTCGGAGGCCTTTTTACTCTTCTCATCCCTAATTATTTTTGTTTTTTATTCGCCCACGTGTAGGACGTGTTTTTTCACCCCTATTTTATAGCCGACCGCGTGTAGAACGTGTTTTGTTCACCCCTATTTCATGGCCACTCACGTGTGAGCTCGTATTTTCTACCCCTATGATTTCTTTTCGTGGTCTTTTTAACCCTTGATGGAATTTTCACCATAATTATGGCCTCTTTGGCGGTTTAGCCCCTGGAAGGTAGGCAAAT